>JAKUCM010001782.1:0-132534 GCA_023374145.1 Lepidium sativum
TCCGGATCAAAGCTCCTACTGTCCGATTCTCAATCTTCGTCTGGCCATCGGTTTGTGGGTGGCATGCAGTTAAGTAAAGTAACTTGATCCCCATCTTTCTCCATAAGGTCCGCCAATAATGTCCAAGGAACCTCGGGTCGCAATCAGAGACTATGTTGCGGTGCAACCCGTTTAGTTTTACCACTTCTCGGAAGAAGAGGTTGGCTAGGGCCGTGGCATCCGTGAGCTTGTTGCAAGGTATAAAGTGCGCCATTTTTGAAAATCTGTCAACAACAACAAAAATAGAATCCTTTCGATAGCAATTATGGAACCCAAGCACAAAATCCATTGATAAATCAACTCATGGTCCGTTCAGAATTGGTAAGGGTTTGTACAACCTGTGGGGTCGCGGGGTGGATTTGGCGGTCCGGAAAGTGATGCACCGACCCACAAATTTCTCTACCATATGTTTCATCTTGGGCCAATAGAAATGTTTTTAAAGAACTTCCAAGGTTTTGGTGACTCCAAAATGACCTGTTAGACCACCTCCATGGGATTCTTGCATTAGAAGTGTTCGGATGGACCGGCGGGTATGCATAACCTACTATCACGGAAAAGAAAATCATCATTAATATAGAAGCGAGAATGAACTCCCTTTCTGTGGTCTCTATAACTTTCTCCGAACTTTGGGTCTTCCCCATAGGCTCATTTGAGTCCTTCAAAACCCAATACTCTTGCCTCCATAGTAGTAATCAAAGAATGTCTCCTTGATAAGGCGTCGGCTACGATGTTTTCCTTGCCCTTCTTATACTTGATTACGTAGGGAAAAGCCTCGATGAACTCTAGCCATTTGGTGTACCGCTTCTTGAGATTGGTTTGGCCGCGGAGGTGCTTCAAGGTTTCGTGATCCGTGTGAATCACAAACTCTCGGGGTAGGAGATAATGTTGCCAAGTTTCCATGGCCCGAACCAAGGCATAGAGTTCCTTGTCATACGTCGGGTAATTCAGGGTGGGGTTGATATCACGAGTTTTAACTCTATATCCTACTGCAAGTGCACATCAAACGTAATAGTACTTAGGGGTTGAATTCCTCAGAGAATCAGGTTACACTTTTGACTTATATCGAATCGCAAGCTATATCAATCAAAATTACATAAGTAAATACTAACAACTTAAACGCGAATGAAATCAAATAACTAAAGCATTCATATGTCGGGTGTTCATTCAGGAGTTAGAATTCTTATCAGGTAAACCAAATCTCATTGAATGTACCCCTCTAATAATATAAAGGTCCTAACTCGCGTCGATCGATCGATCCTCGGATATTGAGTCGATCTCTTAGAAGCCAAGTCGTTCTTCAGATCGTGCGCATAATCCTTGTTAGAGCACTGATTGATTGATAACAAGGTTTTCGCGTATTTCTCAAATAACCTACTGTTATGTAATCAATTGCAATACAGTATGGTGTCAATCCACTGGGTGAGTAACTAGCAATCGGGATGCAATCTACTTATCCTAATATAAGCCAGATTCGATTTTAGTGAGTAGCAATCTAATCTAGGTGCGAATAAAATGCTTAAAACAAAGTGCAAAAGCAGAACGTAAAAACAGAGCAAAAACAGAGCAATAGCAAAACAGAGTAAAGTGCAAAACAGAGTAATTGAAAAACAGAGTTTTATGCTAAAAACATAATATTAAAGTTCACAAAAATTCAATGGAGAAAAGGGGTTCTTGAGGTTAAGGATCAATGATTAGGGTATTCCTAGGGGTTCCAGACTTGTTTATCAACCTATTCAGATGGCCTCTAAGCAAGGAATCACAAAGTAGTCATATTCATTCTCATGCAATGGGACCTCTCTTGAACAACAATCCGACTTGACTCTCGCCAACGATTAGAAGTTCAAGAGGCGTTAAGTATGGACCTTACAAAGCCTAATAACACCCTAGACAATCAATCTCTTGAGCAAGGAGAAGTTATCTCAACCTAAGCATGTTCAAGCGATTCCCCAAACACCTCTCGGGGGGGGGGGGGGGGGAATCACCAAGTAATCAGATTTCAATTGATCAGAAAGAAATAAGCATTAAGGACACTTAAATTAAAGAGATCTAAAACCTTAATCAAACATAAACAAATCCGGAAATCCCTAAGTTTTCCCCAAATCTCACCCTCTCCTCAAGAACCCTAATTTAACTTACTCGAAATTCATGAAAAATAACTTAAACTTAGAATCGAAAATCAATTGCATAAACTTAAAGATTTGAGTAAAAGAGGATTTGATCTTGCTTAAGAGAATCGAAAATTGCTGGAAAATGATATATTAAAAGTGGAAATTCTAGTACAATTTATAGATCAACAAAGATCTTAAGTCTTTAAAAAAAAGGAAAATTACTTAAAAAGCAAAAAGGAAAATTGCTTAAAGAGAAGGAAAATTCCCTAGAAAGAGAAATGGAAAATTCCTTGAAAAGAAAAATTGGAAAAAGGCTAGAACATTATTGGGCTTAAAGGGGTATCAATGGGCCATTTTCACAAAGAAGCCCAAAAAGTCAACTATGGTGAAAAAGTCAACAATCTGGTGTGAAGAACTACTCGACCAAGTGATGGTCGAGTGTCATGCTCGAATGTCATGGACATATGCCAAATCTTCTAGATCACATCCTGAACTTCAACTTTAGGCCAGCCGATTATTCATAAGTCTTCTTGTAGTCTGAAATACTTCACGATAAGCTCCAAAAAGTGCCTAAAATACCCTTTATGCAATGTATGCAATGCCCGACACTAAGTATGCAAATTATACCTAAAAGAACCTTAAAATGATAATAATGCAAGTATGAATGCTAAACATGCTAAATAAAGCCCCTAAAATGTGGTAAAATGCAGATACATCAACTCCCCCAAACTTAGTCTTTGCTTGCCCTCAAGCAAATGTGCATAGAGCTAAGAAGGAAGAGAGGTTGCTGACAATGGGAACATCTTACTTCAAACAAACAACTTATCAAGCTGAAAACCGTAATCCACAAGTGAACCCGCATTCCTTTATAAGAACCACAATCTACTTTCATCAAGGCTGAGCAAAAAAACCGAGTATTTCCTAATACTTAGTTGGACTCTAAGAAACCCATATTTGAAACCTATTTCTTTAAGTGCAGACCGCAAGAGGGGCTATCGATCGAAGACCTTGGGATTCAACTTCCTCAAATTCAGCTAGACACTATGAATTAAGCATTTTCGATCACTTCTTATTTCCAACTCCTACCTTTGCTCAAATTCGTACTTATTTGCTTCAGCTTTATCAATGAGACACGAAAAAGTACGGGTTTACGCACAGTCCCGGTTCACCTTAGGCATCAATGTATTAGCTTTATCAATGGGACGCGAAAAATTACGGGTTTACGCACAGTTCTGGTCCATCTTAGGCAACATGGGAATGGTTTTATCGATGAACACAAGAAGGTACGGGTTTACACACAGTCCACGTTCATCTTAGACCATATTATTTGAGTTGAGTTGTAAGAAGGATGATTATATATTCATCTTATGCTTTTCTTTTTACTTAGCTAGCTGAACCTAAGGAAGGATCTTATGCAATGTATCTCAAGCCCCTAATTTGGTAAAAATGGAATTCGATTATGAGGCAACAAATCTGGTTCTTTTTGAGACACAACATAAGTATCGGTTTCAAAGGTCAATGATCTACCAATCAGTGTTCAAGAGGGAAAAACGCAAGTCTAAAAGTTCACTAGGGTTACTAGCCAATCAACATAGCAAGTCTGTCTATCATTAGCAAGATGATTCTCAAAAATTTAGACTCGATCCTATATGAATGCAATGCAGCTATATGAACACTCTGTTTTTGACTGATGCTTTTTTTGATTTTTTTTCAAATTTTTATGGGTTTTCTATGCCTTAGATGATATGCAATCGAAAGAATATGCTAACTGAGAATATTTTTTGGTTTTTCTATGCCTTAGATGTAATACGAATGATGAAATGCAAAGAATAAAAACTAAGAATCACAGAAAACAAAGTCAAATGTCCTCTAGAACCCTCCCCCAAACATAAATCACACAGTCCCTTGTGTGTATAAAAGTCCGAAAGAAGATCCTAAACCAGTAAGTCAACTGAAAAATATGCAATGGTATGTACAAAGAAGGGAAGAAATTTGGTACCTTTCAAATGTTCCAGTAGCCGGTGACTTGGTTACGTATGAATTCCACGTAACGAGCATTCTCCCTCTGACGCTCGAGCTCAGCTTGCTCGAGTGTCTCGGTCGAGTGTCGAGATCGGTGCTTGACCTCAGCTTGCTCGAGTGTCTGGCTCAAGCTAGCACCTGCTATGTCGGATGGTCTCCTATATAGGAACAACGCGATGTTTGTTGAGGAGTGCCTAGCCGGTGTTGGTTGCTGCTGCCTCTCATGGTCCGTGGATACAGAAGCGCGCCTTGGGCGAATTGGCTGTGATGGCGGACCGCTGTTCCTTTCCAAAACAGCTACTCTTCTGCTCAGCTCCTCATTCTCTCGCCTTCTAGCCTCGTCATTAGCAGTCAGCTTTTTGACTTTCTTCATGAGCCATTTGTTCATCTTTTGCAACAAGCCAATGTGCTTGTGTGCTTCTTTAATCGGGACTCCTTAACATGGTGGCATAGCGTATTCTTTGAAACAGTATTCCTCGGGATCTACCGCGTCACTGTCTGTTGGAGATGAGTGTGGTTGTGGACCGTTTGGATCATATAGAGCCTCCAGAGGTGGGTTAAAATCTGTGTTCTGCCCCATCCGTATTGATGTATACTCCCTGTTGGGCAGAAGCAGCAAAGCGTTTGGCCTTAATAAGTGATGAAAATAGTATATAGGCTTACCTTGCACTTCTGCAGCGGATAGGAATTGACTCCTCCTTAGATGATCCAAGTTCATGAACCGAGGATCTGCCCACTCTCTATCATCGATTGGCACTCCACATCTTTCCAAAACGCAAGTGACGAGTCCTCCAATGGTTATCTTGCCGTCACGTCCGCCAGTCCTGTTGTCTCTTGCATCCGTCACTCTTTGTTCCGACTATGTCTTTTAGCGCAGTCACCAGCATTTCCATCTCCCCAAGAATTAGAGACCCCTTCGATCGAGCTGACAAGAATCTACTCCTTGTTGAGGCCATCGAGCGCCATAGATCATCTATTTCGGCTCTGTCGAAGTCGGGTCCATAGTTCTCGGATTCGGCTCTAGGAAACTGGAACAGGTTCCGGAGTGCTCTGAAAGTCATGCGATAGTCTCGCCCGCTTATTTCAAAGAAGATGTACCCGCCACCTTGTGTTTTTTGAAGACCCATATTCTCTGCATCATAGAGAACAATCTGGACTGTGGCGAGAAACTGCATGGTATCTTCCTTATGCGCATGTTCTGGATGAGATGCGAATGTGGACAGCCCACAGTTTTGTAACATTAGATCCACGTCCCTACTTATTCCCATTGCGGTTAACACCTCTTTGCATGGGTAGCGGGTTCCTATGAAATCCATTCTTCACAGATCATTGAGTGCTTTTGCTGCGTTGTGCTGTTTCTTCATCTCCTTCTCCTTTATTCATGCCTGAATGATCTCCCTCGCTTCCTCAGCTTCTTTCTCGCCATATCCTAATTTCCGGAGTATTTCGAGATCAGCTTTTAGATCCTCCTCTGCGCCTTCTTCGTTTCCCATCTCTAGATCATCTTCGTCCATGTATTCTCTTTCCTCCTCCGACTCATTCTCGGATTGTGTTACTAACCTCTTTTTCTCCCTTTTGTCAGGTTTTAACCCGCCCATAGAAGACTCTTCTTGAGGAGGATTGCTTCTTTTCCGAGCGTCGTTATTGGCCTTTCGTCGGAGGAGACTAGCATGGTTGGCTTTGTGGTCAAACATGGAGTTCGTTTGTCGGAAAGGGAGAAGGAATTGAGACACTCGATCTTGACACTCGAGTAGCTGTTGGTCGAGTGTCGTGGAGATGTTGAGAAAATAGTGCCGATTTCCTTTAAAGAAGTTTCTGCAAATAGAGAAAACTAGAGAGAGCTTTTAGTGAGAGAATGTGTTTAAGTGTGAATGAGAAGGAGAGGGTCCTCTTCTTTATATAGAGGATGAGAGATAAGGGGTAATCTTATTCAAATTTGAAATTTGAAAGTGGATTAAATCAAATCTTTTAAATTAAATGTGAAAGATAATGTATTAAAGATAGATTTGACCCGTTTTTTGGAGTAAATGTCTCCCCCTTTTCAGCTTTTGGCAGTTATAGGTGTGTAGGCATCGGAATAGGCGTGATGGCGGGACACTCGAATATGACACTCGAGTAGGTTTGGTCGAGTGTCAGTCTGCCAAACGATAGCATGACACTCGAGTGGGACACTCGACCAGGCGTGGTCGAGTGTTGTCCCATCATGTCGGTTCCGGCCCCACCTGTCCTATCTTGGGCCCTACTTCATGCAAAAATGCTCAAAATTCCTTCCAAGTGCTCGTTAGATGAAGTAGATGCAATTCTAAAGATAAAAACTATAAAAGAAATTAAACCTAATGAATGTGAATGCGAAAATTGAATGTATTTACAGAGGATATCTTTGAGATTGCCTCCCAACTGCGCTCGTTTATAGTCTTGAGCTTGACTTCCTCATATTCATTGGATATGAGGAGGCTCATTGAGAAGAATTGAAGTGCCCTCGGGAATCGTGCAGTCAGCCAAGTATGGTTTAACTCTATGACCATTCACTGTAAATCCTTCTCCTTTGTTGTTGGTCAAAGTGACTGCTCCATATGGTAGAACTCGTAGTACTTTAAACGGACCAGACCACTTGAGTCTAGAGTTAAAGAGGAGGACATGATCACCGGCTGTGATCGTTTTTGGCTGAATCTTCCTGTCGTGGGCTACTTTGGTGTGATCCTTGTATGCTTTAGAGCTATCATACGCTTCAAGTCTGATCTCTTCTAATTCATGCAGATCCATCTGTCTCTTTTCTTGGGCTGTCTTGAAATCGAAATTTAGAAGCTTGGTTTCCCAAATCGATTTGTACTCTAGTTCTACCGGCAAATGGCAAGATTTTCCATAGAGCAGTTGAAAAGGTGTTCTCCCAATGGGTGTCTTGAAGGCAGTCCGATAAGCCCAAAGAGTATCGTCCAATTTGGCGGCCCAATCTTGCCTTGATAGCCCAACTGTTTTCATCAGAATAGACTTGATTTGTCTATTAGATACCTCAACTTTCCCACTGGTTTGGGGATGATAAGGAGTCGCAACCTTGTGTTTTACCCCATGTTTTCTAAGCAGGTTTTCGAAGATTTTGTTGACGAAGTGAGATCCTCCATCGCTGATCACGACTCTTGGTACTCCAAACCTGGGAAAGATGATGTGTTTGAACAGCGTCAGTACTACCTTTGCATCGTTTGTAGGAGATGCAATGACTTCCACCCATTTGGAAACATAATCCACAGCAACCAGAATGTAGATGTTCCCTAAAGATGGTGGTTTAAAAGGTCCCATGAAATC
The DNA here is from genome assembly GCA_023374145.1 of Lepidium sativum. NCBI lineage: Eukaryota > Viridiplantae > Streptophyta > Magnoliopsida > Brassicales > Brassicaceae > Lepidium > Lepidium sativum. The sequence goes on from JAKUCM010001782.1 coordinate 7,470, forward strand.
GATTCTCCAGCAGTCAAACACTTCAATTTCCAAGATAGGATTCTGAGGCATTTCATTCCTTACTTATACCGCCCGTTCTTTGACAACAATCGCACCTGGATATGAACTCTTGGAAGACCCTAAAGATTGATGGCCACCACAATCCAGATTGAAGAATCTTTTGTGCTGTTTTGAATGCAGCAAAGTGTCCTCCATATGTAGATCCATGGCAGTGTTCTAATATTCCCTTAACTTCTTCTTCCGAAACACACTTTTTGAATAGTCCATCAAAACCTTGCTTGTAGAGAAAGGGTTCATCCCAGAAATATTGCTTCACATCTCGAAAGAATTTCTTTTTCTGATGATAGTTCAGAGGCTTAGGCAATTCTCCTGCTACCAAAAAGTTAACCAGATCGGCATACCACGGTAAACAAGTCCCTACAAGCTTCAAACCAATCGAAAAACATCTTCTCGGACTGTGTGTCTGACACTCGACCAAAGGTTGGTCGAGTGTCTGATAGTGAAACTCGATAAATGTTCTTCCGGCATGTCATCGTCTATAGGAAGGGGTCCTTTCACCTGCATTCGAGAGAGATGGTCTGCGACACCGTTTTCTATCCCGGGCTTGTCAACTATCTCCATGTCAAATTCCTGCAGCAGCAAAATCCACCTAAGTAGTCTAGGTTTGACATATTTCTTTTTTATTAAGTACCTTAGAGCTGCATGATCTGTATGCACAACAACTTTCGATCCAACCAAGTAAGATCTAAGTTTCTCAAAGGCGAACACTACTGCAAGTAACTCCTTTTCTGTCATGGCATACTTCACCTGGGCCTCATCTAGTGTTCTGCTAGCATAGTAAATCACATTGAGCTTCTTATCCTTCTTTTGTCCCAGAACTGCTCCAACAGTGTAATCACTAGCATCACACATTATCTCGAAAGGGAGAGTCCAATCATGAGCTTGGAAAATAGGGGCTGTGACTAATGCTTCCTTAAGTTCCAGAAAGGCCTTGAGATAGTCTTCATCAAAGATGAAGTCCGTTTCCTTGCAAAGAAGTCGAGTTAGAGGCCTAGCAGTCTTAGAAAAATCCTTAATGAAACGCCTATAAAACCCTGCATGGCCCAAGAAACTTCTAATGTCTTTCACTGTTTTGGGAGGCTGTAGTTGCACCATGACTTCTATTATAGCTTTATCAACCTCGATACCCTTTGCAGATATCTTATGACCCAGAATAATGCCTTCATTCACCATGAAGTGGCACTTTTCCCAATTAAGCACAAGGTCTGTCTCGACGCACCTAGATAGAACCCTGCACAAATTCGAAAAACAGGAGGAGAAGGAGGAGCCATAGACAGAGAAATCGTTCATAAATACCTCAACCATCTCCTCAGTCAGATCTGAAAATATCGAAGTCATGCAACGTTGAAAAGTAGCAGGTGCATTACAAAGACCAAATGGCATTCTCCTATATGCAAATGTGCCATAAGGGCAAGTAAAGGTTGTTTTTTCCTGATCATTTGGATGTATAGAGATCTGGAAAAATCCACTATATTCATAGGAAACAGTAGTATGAGTGATTAGCTAACCTTTCTAACATTTGAACAATGAAGGGTAAGGGGTAATGATCCTTTCTAGATGCAGAGTTTAATTTTCTAAAATCAATGCACATTCTATGTCCTGTAACAGTTCTAGTTGGGATCAAATCATCATTCTCATTTCTAACAACAGTGACTCCTCCCTTTTTGGGCACACAATGCACAGGAGAAACCCATCTGCTATCCGAAATGGGATAAATGATATCATCATCTAGTAATTTTAAAATTTCCTTCTTAACAACCTCGTTTAAATTCGGATTTAATCTCCTCTCAGGTTCCCTGCTAGAGTAGGATTCATTTTCGAGGTGATTTCTATGTGTGCACAAGTCAGAAGAAATTCCTTTAATATCAGATAATGAATATCCTAGAACTTTCCAAAACCGTTTCAACTCAGCAAGCAACATACCTAACTCATCATCAGTTAATGCATCATTCACTATCACAGGATATGTCGAGTTAGTTCCAAGAAACGCGTACCTGAGCCCGGAGGGGAGTGGTTTAAGGTCCACTTTTGGCGAATTAAGCTCCGACCAATCGTCTGGTTCGACTGAGGGTTGACACTCGACCTTGGTGTAGTCGAGTGTAGTGCTCGAGTGTAGGCTGTACGAGGCTGGATCGGAATACCCAAGCTCAGCTCTGTCGAGTGTCATGGTCGAATGTGTGGTTTCAGAAAGAGTTTCCTCCTTTAAAGGCTTGCAAGAATCCAGCATTCTCTTGTAAACCTCTGTCTCTTTGTGCACATACCCATCACAACCATCTTTTGTTAAAGCAGTACCAAGGTGATCTTCTTCCATTAACTCCTCGAATAGATCCTCTGAAAGATCGTCTATAACTTGAACTACAAACAGTTGTCCTTCAATAGTTGGTTTTCTCATCACATCGCTGATGTTGAAGGTCATTTTGAAATCCTTCCCCAAATTAAGTTCAATTTCTCCTTTTGGTACATTAATAACAGCTCCTGCAGTGACCAAGAAAGGCCTTCCAAACAACAAGGGGTCTTTAGGTTCTTCTCCCATGTCAAGAACAACAAAATATGTTGGTATTTCTACTCCTCCAACCTGAATCGGTAGATCTTCTAGAATACCATTATGTGAATTCTAACCGATCGATCAGCTAATACCAAGGATATCTTGCAGGTTTTGTACTTGTCAAATCCTACACGTTTGGCAACTATTAGTGGCATCAAGCTGATTGATGCTCCTAAATCACATAAACAACTTCTGAATGTGAGAGGTCCTAAAGAGCATGGAATCGTGAATGTTCATGGATCATGGAGCTTCTTGGGTACAACTTTCCTTTGTATGACGGCACTGACCTCATGTGTTAGCACAACCATCCCTTCAACTTCTTGTATTCTGTCTTTGATTGCATCCTTCAAAAACTTCTGGTAAGGAGGCATCAGCATGAAAGCATCCAGAATCGGTATCTTTACCTCAACGTCCCTCATCTGTTTTTCAAAGAGAGTCTTGTATTTGTCTGCAACATCCTTCTTGAATCTCTGTGGGAAAGGAAGTTGGGGTTTGAAGGGCGGTGGAGCGAACGGTTTTGGGTCTTTCTGAAAGTCAGTCGGTTTTCTAGGCTCAGGAGGCGACACTCGACCAGAGGTTGGTCGAGTGTCATGGTCGAGTGTCAAGAGTTTTGGCGGTTTCGTGCTGATTTCTGTGTGTTCTTCGACCAAATCATCCTCCCCTTCTTGAATGACACTGTCCTCAGTGGCGTCTGTGTCTTCAGCACGGATTAGGATTTCATGGCCACTACAGAGTGTAATGGCGTTGGCGTGATACTCTTTATGGTTTTGAACAGCTTTTCCTGGTAGTTGTCTAGTTGGTTTCACGGTTGATGTGGATCCTTGCTGATTCTCGACATACTTGAGGCGGGCATTAAGAGTTTCAAACTTGCAGTTGAGGTCATTATGGGAAGCATCTATCTTAGTATGTACCTCAGTAAATTTCCTTGTTATTTCAGAAGTTATGGTTTTCTGTCCTTTTAGTATTTGTTGTAATATGTCCATGACCTCAGGTGTTTGTTGGGGTTGACTTGTGTTGCTTGATTTGTAACCAGGTGGTACAGTGTGTTGGTGGTGGTGAGTTTGCTGGTATTGTTGTTTTGGGATAAAGGTTTTGGGTTGTGGTTGGTTGTGTGGTTTGGGTGGGTATACTTGATCTTGAGGGTTCGCCACGTTGGTGTTTCTGTAGGAAAGGTTTGGGTTTGGTTTGTAGTTGTTGCCTTGATTCCAAAACTGACCTCCTCTACCTGATCTTCGTTTACCTCTTCTGACTCACTCACATGATGCACCTGCTTTTGGTGAACTGAGAGCAACCGATCGAGCTTGTCTTGTATGGCTTTGAGCTCCTTTCTACTAACCATGTCAGGATCGGTTGTACCTCTAGGAGTTCGATCATAGTCTTCACTGTATTGGTCGTCTGCTTGTGCTAAATTCTCAACCAATTCCCATCCATCATCTACATCCTTGTTCAGAAAGTTCCCATTGCTTGCTGTGTCTAGCAACATTCGGATCTTGGGAATAACGCCTCTATAGAAGTGACTCAGTGGTAAACCCATGATGAGGACATTGGGATTGGTACATCTTGAATCGTTCCCATGCCTCAGAGAATATCTCATAGTGGTTTTGCTTGAAACCGGAGATAGAATTGCGAAGTTTCGCGGTTCTGGAGTTGGAGAATAATTTACCTAGAAACGCTTGTTTGCAGGCGTCCCAAGATGTAATAGACCCTTGGGATAGGTGTTTCTGAGAGAGAGACACAAGTGTGATTTGTCTCCAAGAGAGAAAGGAAACAACCTCAGTTTTAAAGCATCTTCACTAACCCCATTAATCTTTGTCAAACTGGTTAGTCTCTCGAAATCGTCTAGATGATCCAGAGGATCCTCGGAAGGCAAACCATGAAACTTGTTGTTCTGTACCATGGAGATCATACCACTTTTAATCTCGAAGTTGTTGTTGGCAATAGCTGGTGGAACAATTCCATGGCGTTGTGTGTGAATACTGGGAGCATCACCAGCTCCAATGTGTCTTATGCTCCTAGGACGAAGTCCTAGGTCAGTAGCTTGTACGTGGTCCTCCATGTCTACCTGATCCGGAAACTCCCCGTTCAATCTGTTCCGCTGTTCCCGCAAGTGTTCACGAGGCAAACGGTCTATGTTGTCGGAGTAGGGAATGAGATCTTCACAACCACGGGATCTGGTATTCATGCAGGTGTGTTTCTGTGTGTGAAAAACGACACTCGACTAAAGGTGATCGAGTGTAGTGATCGAGTTTTCTGGGAACAGAGATAAATCAAGATACTCGAGCTTAGATGGTCGAGTGAGTTGATCGAGTGTTCCTGAAAACAGACAAAAAACAAAAACAAGCTTTAGAATGTAGTTGTAAAACTTAGTCTCAGGAAGGTAAAAATCCTAATTGTAGCTAACTATGACCCAGTTGGCAACGGCGCCAATTTGATAACAAGGTTTTTGCGTGTTTCTCAAATAACCTACTGTTATGTAATCAATTGCAATACAATATGGTGTCAATCCACTGGGTGAGTAACTAGCAATCGGGATGCAATCTACTTATCCTAATCTAAGCCAGATTCGATTTTAGTGAGTAGCAGTCTAATCTAGGTGCGAATAAAATGCTTAAAACAAAGTTCAAAAGCAAAACGTAAAAACAGAGCAAAAACAGAGCAATAGCAAAACAGAGTAAAGTGCAAAACAGAGTAATTGAAAAACAGAGTTTTATGCTAAAAACAGAATATTAAAGTTCACGAAAATTCAATGGAGAAAAGGGGTTATTGAGGTTAAGGATCAGTGATTAGGGTATTCCTAGGGGTTCCAGACTTGTTTATCAACCTATTCAGATGACCTCTAAGCAAGGAATCACAAAGTAGTCACATTCATTCTCATGCAATGGGACCTCTCTTGAACAACAACCCGACTTGACTCTCGCCAACGATTAGAAGTTCAAGAGGTGTTAAGAATGGACCTTACAAAGCCTAATAACACCCTAGACAATCAATCTCTTGAGCAAGGAGAAGTTATCTCAACCTAAGCATGTTCAAACGATTCCCCAAACGCCTCTCGGGGGGGAATCACCAAGTAATCAGATTTCAATTGATCAGAAAGAAATAAGCATTAAGGACACTTACATTAAAGAGATCTAAAACCTTAATCAAACATAAACAAATCTGGAAATCCCTAAGTTTTCCCCTAATCTCACCCTCTCCTCAAGAACCCTAATTTAACTTACTCATAATTCCTGAAGAAGAACTTAAACTTAGAATCGAAAATCAACTGCATAAACTTAAAGATTTGAGTAAAAGAGGATTTGATATTGCTTAAGAGAATCGAAAATTGCTGGAAAAATGATATATTAAAAGTGGAAATTCTAGTACAATTTATAGAAAAAAAAGGAAAATTACTTAAAAAGCAAAAAGGAAAATTGCTTAATGAGAAGAAAGGAAAATTCCCTAGAAAGAGAAATGGAAAATTCCTTGAAAAGAAAAATAGGAAAAAGGCTAGAACATTATTGGGCTTAAAGGGGTATCAATGGGCCTTTTTCACAAAGAAGCCCAAAAACTCTAACTATGGCGAAAAAATCAACATTGTGGTGTGAAGAACCACTCGACCAAGTGATGGTCGAGTGTCATGCTCGAGTGTCATGGACATATACCAATTCTTCTAGATCACATCCTGAACTTCAACTTTAGGCCAGCCGATTATTCATAAGTCTTCTTGTAGTCCAAAATACTTCACGATAAGCTCCAAAAAGTGCCTACTATACCCTTTATGCAATGTATGCAATGCCCGACACTAAATATGCAAATTATGCCAAAAAGAACCTAAAACAATGATAATAATGCAAGTATGAATGCAAAACATGCTAAATAATCCCCCTAAAATGTGGTAAAATGCACACATCATCGATCGATCCTTGTGTTGATCGATCGGTCCTTCCTTTCGTGGAGAATACCAGAAAATGCTTCAAACTTCTCCAAAGTCCACCTTCAAACATGATTCTAACTTTGAACGTTTTTGACCTGAAATCTCAATAAAACATAGACGAATTCCCCAAATATAACCATAGTAATGAGCTCAAAACCGACAAAATATGAGGAACATCAGGGGTCATGTAATTTCTCACTAAAACAGACCACAGGTTTGCCTCCTTGGGTTAGGGCCGCCCCTATTCCGATGACGGATGCATCACACTCCGCTTCAAAGGTTTTCTCAAAGTTGGGTAGTACGAGAAGGTGAGCTCGGGTCAGCCTTCTTTTGAGCTCTCGGAAAGATGATTCTTGGGTTGGTCCCAATGCGAATTCTTCACTCTTCTTTGTGATAGCGTGTAAGAGGCGCGGACACGGTGCTAAAATCTTTGACAAATCGCCGGTAGAAGCTTGCTAGGCCGTGGAAGCTCCTTACTTGGCTTACGGTGGTTGGCGTGGGCCATTCTTCTATGGCCCTTATCTTTTCTTGATCCACTCGTAGTCCCTGCACACTCACAACAAAACCTAGAAATACAAGTTCATTAGTACCAAAGACACACTTCTTGAAGTTAGCGTACAGTTTTTCTTCTCGAAGTGTTGTCAAAACCGCATTAAGATGGGACAAGTGATCCTCTAGGTCGCGGCTATAGATAAGGATATCATCAAAATAAAATACAACAAATTTATTAATGAAAGGTCGGAGTACGTGGTTCATTAGACGCATGAAGGTGGATGGGGCTTTGGAGAGGCCAAAGGGCATGATCAACCACTCGTAAAGGCCTTGCTTGGTCTTGAAAGCCGTCTTCCATTCATCACCCTCTTTCATCCGGACTTGGTGGTAGCCACTCTTGAGATCGATCTTGGTGAAGATACTTGCTCCATCTAACTCATCAAGCATATCGTCTATTCTTGGGATGGGGTGCCTATACTTTACAGTTATGTTGTTGACCGCCCTACAGTCAACACACATACGCCATGATCGATCCTTCTTGGGAACTAGGAGAACCGGTACGGCACTCGGGCTAAGACTCTCGCACACATAGCCTTGCTTCATGAGGTTACCTACTTACCTTTCTAATTCCTTAGCTTCAGTTGGATTGACTCTATAGGCGGCCCGGTTTGGAAGTTGAGCTCCCGAGATGAGATCGATTTGGTGTTTAATTCCTTGGATGGGTGGGAGACCGTGAGGCAGCTCTTCGGGAAATACATCTTGGAATTGGCTTATGAGCTTCTTAATGGCCTCCGGAACGGGTGCTTCTTCACTAGCTATAGACAACAACTCCATAAAGACCATTAGTAAGACATGACAAGTGGAGTCACTAAGTGATCTCCTAATATCCCCAACATTCATCAATAGGTTCGTTTTAGTGTACGAGTCCTTAGTCATATTTGTTTGCAATTCATTAACTTGAGAGGGTGTCAACGGCTTAAGGCAAATGCGCTTGTTTTCATGTGTAAAGAAATATTGATTGGTATGACCACAATGCGACGCTTTCTTATCAAATTGCCAAGGCCTACCCAACAATAGGTGGCTAGCTTGCATTGGGACTACATTGAATAGGACTTGGTCCTTGTATGGCCCTACACTAAATGTAACCGAAACTTGTTCGGAGACATTGATCATAGATTTGTTATTCAACCACTTAAGCTTATAGGGTTTCGGGTGGGGTGTGGTTACAAGAGAGAGTTTCTTGAACATGTAGGAACTCGCGACATTAGTAAATGAGCCCTCATCAATGATCAAGCCACACACCTTGCCACTTACCATGCACCGGGTGTGAAAGATGTTATCGCGCTGGTTGGAGTCTTCCGGTAATGGGCTTACACTAAGCATCCAACGGATCATGAGGAGTTTCCTAACCTCCGGCTCGGCGATGGTTTCTTCGACCTCGGCACCATTGGGGCGTTCTTGCGGATCGTCGGCCTCGTCTTGGGACTCATACTCCCATGTGGTCGTGAGGGTCATATTCCGTTGATTAGGACAGTCACAGGCATAGTGGCATCACCCTCGGCACTTGAAGCATTCGATATCCCTGGTCCTTGCGTCGGCGGGTTGGGGGCGCGGCTCGGGGCGCAAGTCGTTGTTCGGCTTTTGTGGCTTGAAGCGGGAGTCAATGCGAGCAGCCTTTGGTTTATCGGGTCCACGGTTGGCTCTATGGGATGATGATGAGTTTGGGGACCAGCTCGGAAGTCCTTGGCCCCGGGTCCGAATGGAGTTGGCGTTCTTCCTCTTGATTTGTTGTTCCACTTGGATGGCCAAGTGCAACATCTCTTCAAAACCGTGGTAGGCTTGGCGCTCGACCTTCCTTGTGATCCTTTCGTTCATATCGTCCAAGAATTGAGCCATTAAAGCTTCCTCGGTCTCTTCGACTTGTAATCGATTCCTTAGATGCTCAAACTCTTCAAAATACTCTTCAACACTCTTAGTTCCTTGTGTGAGCCTTCTAAACCGTCTTTGAAGATCTTGGCTATAATATTGAGGAATGTACTGCTCATAATTCCTCCTTCGATCATCCACGTATCGGTTCCACCACATAAGAGCATGATCCGTGAGTTGGGCGGTGGCGAAAGTGACTTAACGTTGATCCGGGTAGCTGTAGCAAGAGAACACCTTGTCCATACGCCCTTCCCATTGTAAGTAGGCTTCCGTATCTACCTTCTCGGAAAAGGTGGGAATTGTGAGCTTATAAGATGGTCTAGTTTGATTGGGACCCATGGGTCGATTGTCATCCCGGCGTTGGTGTCACCACCTTGGATATTTTGGGTCTTCCTCGGACAAGTAATCCTCGACTTGTCCCTGGTCCTGCTGTTGGCCGGGAGGTGGTGGAATTCTTGAGTCGCGGAAAGGTGGTGCTCGTTGGATGGCTGGCCTAATGAGCTCTAAACGGTTGAGTCGTTCATCGATCCAGCCCAGCTGTACTTAGATTTGAGTGAGGACGGCTCCAATCTCAGGTGGAGGAGCTGGTGCTATTGGTGGATCTTGGGCCGTCATTGTATGGATGGCGGCGTACCGGAATAGGTACAGACGGCGGTGAAGGTCGCCGGAGAAGTAGGTCTGGCGGTGGGAGATCGCCGGAGAATGTGGTACTAACGGTGGTATACGGATCGCAGTCGCGACCGTACGGGTTGGCGTCGGCGGGACGTACGGATTGGCAATCATACAGAACGCGGGCCTCGGTCAGCAGTCATACCGTCTGGTCCACAAGCGTTCCACCTGTCCAAAGTTCAAACACACGTGCGTGAATGTTTGCGATAAGTGGATAAGATGGAATCTTTTCAAAATGTGACAGCTAATGATTGGAGAGAGGTAACGGTCAAAAGCAATCAATAATTGGAGAGAGAAAAATGCTAAAAGCCGCCAACGACCGAGCTACACGACAAGGGGTACGGAGTCGCAAGCGCTAATCGTTACACGTGGTTTCAACGCCACCAGAGAAACACTTAAACACTACAGAGAAAAACACTTTAAAGATCTAGCAACCAAAATGACGCACACGAAAAGGAAAACGCGAAAAACACGAAGGTTCAAAACCGGCTTAAAGACGAAGAAAAACTTCAAACGAGTGGGTTTCAACGCCACTAGAACAAAACTGAAACAAGACTCAAGCTTTTAACGCAAAACAGAACCGAAGAGAAACAATGACTCAGAGTCTTAAAGAGAAAAGCCGAAGAAAGACGAAAGGAAAACACACGGCGAAGCAAAGACGGAAAATTTTTGATTTTTTTTTGAAAGAGAAGAAAATAGCAAAGGAAACTAGAGAAGATAGATACAACCGTGTGGGATCTTCGGCTCTGATACCAAAAACTGATGCGTCACGCGGCTATGATGGGGTTTGTCGGAGAAACATAACGTTCGATGATCGGTACGGAAAATGAATCTCGGGTTGCGAATGGGTTGCGAGGGTGGAGGAGGTTACAGATAAATCGATCTGTAATCTCCAAGTGAATGGTTGCGAATGGGGAATGGATTGAGGTAGCGACACATGAGCGATGGCTCTTCTCACGATACGGCCAGACTTAGCCGTTGTGAGCCCAGTTCGACGGTGGCTAAGGTTTTCTATGCGAGTCGCACGCAAAGAGAGAAAAGGGAGAAAACTTGTTCTTTTATAAAATGAATGTCAACCTCTTTACAAAGACATAAGAAGCCTTTATATAGGCGCGCTTACAAAACCCTAAACATTTGGGTCAACCTAAAGAAAGACGCGGGTCAACAAAAGCGACATGTCCTTATTACAACCAAAAGAAAGAAACCTTAATGGCTATTTATTATAAGAGGGGGAGAAATAGCCATGATATATGGAGATGCGTGGTCATGCGCTAAGTGCCTTGGCCTCATTAAAACCTCCCTTGGAAAACCACTTGGGACAAACCCAAGGTGAGGAAAAAGAGTACATGACTTCCTTAACGTCTTCGGGTCTTCACCTAGTGATGATGAAGACCGTTCGGATAACCTCCGTCGGGTCGCGTCCGGCTTGGTTGTATGACCGCGGGTCATACAACGCTAAGAACTTAGCTGCGTAGTTGTTGCATTGGGTATGGACCTTTCGGGAGCTGTTTTGGATCTAGTAGTGATTCATGGGTCGATCGTTGGTACTTGGCTAGTGTTCTGTGTCCCGCGAGTTAGTCCGTCTATTTCTCTCGACTCGTGGGTCGATCTGTGTTGGTCCTCATCCCGTTCCTCGTCTGTTCCATCGTCCGAGTGCGTTCCGATAGGTTGGGACTCATCACACACTGTAAAATCGAACCATATGGAGGGGGCACCATACGTGTTCCAATGGTGGAAAGTGAGATGTCTGAATATGTCTGTAAGTGTAGGGGTTGCTTTGTATGAAGCGTCTAGACAACTTAACTATCAGCAAATCGAGTGTGCACCTGAAGGCTCTGTGAGTGGTGAAGAACCTTTTTTGACGGAGAATATCTTTGCCTGATATATTGGATGGTTGCAAAAAGGGAGAATGAGACCGGAAGTAGTTGGTAAACACTGATATGCCAAGTGTGGGAGGGGTTATCTGTCACCGATGTTTTCATAGAAACTTCTTGACCAAATTCATTTTCATCTTGTAGCTTCTTATCGTTTATTAACCAAAACCCAAGTGTGAGAATGCCAAGTTTCTTACCCTTGAGTTTTAGAATTAGAACGTTCTCTATTTGGGAAATTCTGGCCTTCCCTTCCTAGATTCTAGCCACCATTATAGTCTTTACAGTACTTAGACGAGTGGGTGTATTTTGGTTGATACAAATATTAGCTAGAAGATTTGGATAAATCTTATCGCTACCATTACATTAATATCACTTTGGTTCCCCAGACCCAAAAAGAAAAAATCACTTTAGTTCCTGATTTGGAGGAACCAGTAATACTTGTTATTAATACAAATTAATATAAATGATTCGCTCTTATCGCAAGTCAAAGCATTGGCATCTACGATAAAATCATGCCAACTCAAATCACGATGAATGGGAGAAACGCAGATGAAAAGGAAATGAAGAACAGACAGTTGCATAGTCCCTTATTGTGCCAAAGAGTCTCTGCTCATCATATGTGCATGTCCTCAAGGAAGTCAGATAGCCTATAAAGACGAGCAACCCTCCAGAGATAAGTTGAAAGCGATTGAAAGAAGAGACTGGTGGTACAAGTTGGAGGCACCAATACCTTATATCTTTTGCTATCACAGTCTGCCCATCTTCTGCATCCAGATGCCGTAGAACCACTTCCTCCAAACGACCATCATGATATGCATGCTGCAATCACACCCACAACCCAGCTTTGAGTTTTAGAGGTATATATCCATATGACCACATATCAATTCACCATCAAATATACATTCCAAGGGAAAAAAGTCAAATTATAAACTCCACCAAAACTACGAAGACTATTACGACCTCCCACTACCCTATAATAGCTATATGACCTAAGGACTCTCACTTAAATAAGGGTAGCTAAAAGCTATCCTCATTGGACGAGTCCTCAGATTCTACATTCATGGGCATCAGTAACATCATCATATCAGTTGTAGTCAGTTCGTCATCATCTGTATCTTCAAACCCCATAGGACCATATTCGGCTTCTGAAATTATGTTTCCAATCATGTCAACAAGTGTATCCACGTCTGAGAAGTTGGATCCAGAGGGGCGTAGACGTCTTGGAGGTGGCCTGTGGTATATCCATGCATATGACCCTGGCTTCACAGTGTGCTGGAACACAACAACATCCATTAAGGACTAATTAAGCTTTCTAAGGACTTGATGGAAAATTCTGCAAAGCCACCCTACCTCAATGCAGATAACTTATCACATTGTTTTATAAGCCTATAATACTACACTAATCATTGATGTTACATCACATTAATTGGTTCCATATGCTTCCTTCTATAAAGCCATGAAAAAAATAAGCTGAAAACTCTATATAAACTAATTCTGGAATTTTGAATCTTCTAGATTTAAAACATCTGGGCAATAAGTAGTACAGATAAGTAATTTCAGAGGTATATAATACAGATGGATACGTAAAACAGGAAGGATTCCTAACGGTGAAAGACAGCAAGGCATAATTAGAGTCTAAAGAGGGCTTCGATTATGGCAATTCATCATTGTTGCTTTCAAACACATACTAGAAAACGTTCATGAATGAAACTAAAGCAACAAATACAAACAACAAAACCTAATTTCAATGTAATCTTGAGCAGTAGTTTTCAACAAATATAAACAATGCCCAAATGTCTACTTAGGCGATTACATCTCTAAATTCATTAATCAAAGGCTCTGCAAATATATGAAGAGCAATATATAACCCAATCAGGCATAATTCATATATACCTCCAACTTGAAATGGAGCGCCTATCCGTAAATTACAGCAAGTAGTAATTTAATGTCATATGAAGCATGCACGACTTAGCTAAGAGTTTCAACACTAAATGCATAAATATACCTTGTAAAAGCAACTTGTTCCAAACGGACAATTCCCGTCTCCGAAATTGAAATACTTACAATCGATTGACCTGGAGACAGAGAGCATTTGTTGCATTCACAGAAACAAAGAGAGTTATGAAACAACAAAAAAGATTATAAGCATGCATATTTGTATTCCTTTGCTTGCCAACCAAGTATGATGAACATAAAAAACAGAAATAAAACCATTAGAATGAAAAACCTTGTCTGTGGTAAGTAATTTACCTGAGCTTTTCCCTGTAATTGTCCATAATTTCTTTTTTCTCCTTGGGAGCTGAAAACCAGATTACACTAGGAACAACAAAATATGATAACTTGCGGCATATGGGGCAAGTCCTCAGTGTGGTATTGACATCCATCCCAGTGGAAGGAGAACTGCTGCGCCAATTCCTGATACAAGCTATGCAGAAAGCATGATCACATTCAGTGAGTAACCCGAACTTTCGTTCAGCTGGAGTCGGCTTAGATAGTACACGTTCCAAACATACACAACACTCGATCTCCTGGCTAAGTTTTAATGCTTCAAGCTGCTTCTGCTTTTTTTCACATGCTTTTTTGTGCTCCTCTCTCTCCTCAGGTCTGAAAGGATGCAAGCAACATTTCCCACAAGTTGGGCAAATATTTCCATGGATGTGAGGGCATTCATCCCCACGCGGACAATTACCAGCTGCAGCATATGAGCAAATGGGTTGGTCTTCTGGTTTGACTGTACCAGTGCTAAAGGTGTTGACCTCGTCTTGGGATTTCTGGTGAAGAGAGTTTAAATTCCACGATTGTTTCAAATATGATGAGGGAACTGCGCTCAGATCCCTATCCGAGGCACCAGGAAGAAAAGCAGAAGCAAGAGGGTTGGAAGCTGGAGAAGGAGATGACCGAGGCACGCCTGACGAAGATGCAGCAGATGGATGAGGTCGAGAAGCTTTGACATGCTCGTACCTGCATCGACTTCCATAAGAGCAGATTCCTCTCTGGTAAAAGGTGCAAATCTGTAGTAGGATATTCGTTTCTTAGAGTACATTTACAATATAAACGAGTATTGAATAATGAATGCTGGTCCCCTTGTCCATAGGCAAGAAAGACTTAGAGCAGCTTACATTATTTGAAGGATCCTTCCAGTCATGTGAAAATTCACAGTGCTCCCCTTTTAAGCATGCACCGTGAGCGAAGAATTTACAGAGGGTTCTAAATGATAAACACAAAAAGAGATCATTTATACAAGGAGTGCAACAAAGTAGTCGAGTAAGCTCTTTATGAAAACAAAAACAAAAATCCTTTATCAAAAAGTAGTCGGAGTACGCATACAGAAGATGAAATCATTCACGGACTCTTTACAGGGAAATTCTCACGCTTTAGTTTAAGATCTTCCCAGATGGTGGAATGTCATGATAAATTTCTCTGTCTAAACGTAACTCTCGATTTATTTCAAAGGGGAAAATATTATAAGAGTCAAAGTCCAGCCTATCAGTTATATTCATTGGATCAAGAAGGTTTACAGGGGCAGAGACAGACAATTCAATAAATACTAGCTGTATCAATTGCAATGACAAAGGGTAAACAGTAAGCTTGAAGACAAACATATCAGGATAGGCGAAGCATTAGAAGAGGAGAGAATGAATCGACCGAAAACAAAGATACAATGGGTAAAGCGCAGACCTTTTCGACATCAGCGATCGAGAGAGAATCGGGGGATGAATGAATCTCTTGAGAAGAAGAAATTAATGTTTTAGGGTTTCGAGGTTGAGACTCGCACCAGCTTAATTGGGTATCCGGGTGTGTACATACAAATATGAAAAACTCGCTACTCGTTCGAGCTGATGTGAGGAAAACTACAAGTGTAATTACTTCAGAGAAATTTGAAGAGTGTATTTGCATCACGGAACGTTACAACATAGAAGAATCGAAGATTTGGGTCTTATTTAGGACTGAGCATTCGGGTACCCGTTCGGATTCGGGTTCTCATCTTTTCAGATTTCGGATTTTCGCTTCTATTAATTTAGGATTCATTCAGATACTTCTATTTTTCGGATCGAGTTCGGTCGAGTATAGATCGGGTTCAGGTATTTATATATAAATATATATAAAAAATTAAAATAAGTAAATATTTAATAGAAATAAGTCTATAAAGACTTAAATTTAACAAAAATATTTTGGATATCCGTTCGGTTCTTAAGTCGGTTTCGGTTTGGGTTCGGATTTGGGTTTAGTTTTTTGGGTATATAAATATAGGACTCATTAAGGTGTTTTCGGGTTAGGTTCGGGTTTGTTATCTCTTTTTCGAGTCGGTTTCTATTCGAGTTTTGGGTATCGATTTTTATTTTCAGGATTAGTCTTATTGATGCTTTTAATTGTTTTTAGATAATGTTTAGCTCTGATATGTTCTTTGGGATACCTCCAACATGGGAAATACTAACAATACGGTGTATTTCTGATTTTTGGGTATTAGGTAGAGCATGTTCAAATTGGATTGATGATTTTGCAAAATTTATTTGTTGATCTGAAACTGTCTCATATTCTTTTAGAATCGTTAGAATTTGAGTAGTCTCTTATTTGTTAGCTCTATAGAAGAAAAGATTATCGTCACCAAACAAAAGATGTGAAATATTTGGGTTTTTTTTTTGCTATGGAGATGCCCGTAATTAGCTTATCTTGCTATGTTTTCCTGAGCTTGGAAATAAGAACCTTCGCACATAAGATAAAGAGATAAGGGGATAAAGGGTCACCTTATCTTAACCAATGCTTCATAATTATTTTACCGCCTTGCATTCCATTTAATAAATTGAATACTCTACACTAGTGATGTAGTGCATAATACATCGGGTTCCATTACCGCTAAATCCTAGTTTACAGATTAAACTATCGACAACATTCTATTCGACTATGTCATAGGCTTTTTATATATATGTCTTAATGGCCATAAATTTTCCTTTAACTGTTTTGTTGGTTCGGAGGGTATGGAACATTTCCTGAGCAATCAGAATGTTGTCTGAGATATGTTTGTCTGCATAAAAGCAGATTGAGCCTCAGAAATTAGTTTCGGTAGGACTCGTTTGAGTTGGAGACATAACACTTTGGAGATTATCTTGTAACCTACATTACATAGGCTAATAGGTCTAAACTTCATCATCTTCGTCGGTCTAGAAAACTTTGGTATTAGACATATGTTCGTCTTGTCCAAACCATGTTGTAAGGTACCCGAAATTAAAAGTCATTAACTAGAAGTGTCACATCCTACTTATCACCTCCAATGATTTCTGGAAAAATAGAGTTGCCATTCCGTTTGGTCACGACGTTTTCTCCAAATCCATCATAAAAGAGCTTTATGGACCTCTTCCTTAGTGGCTCTTCCCAAAAGCATTTGATTATCCGAGTATATTATTTTGGCCTCAATTTCATCTAATGCAACATTGGTATTACCATTGGTATTGAATAATTAGGAAAAATATCCGGTAACCTCTTCAAGAATTCCCTTATCTGTAGTTATCCAATTTCCCATAATATTCATAGAAAAATCATTGAAAAAGTCTAAAAGATCTCCCATGTCGTCGTAAATTCTCGTTTATAGGTGAGAATACGAGATATCATCGTGAGATATCTTAATGGAGAAATAGGAATATCCTTTCTTGCCGACAACGGATTATAGATTTACATAAAGTTGTAGAGGATTTACAAAACTGTAATACCAATAATACTGATGAAATCATCAAAGTTATATTAGACCTAAAACAGGTATATGCTGAGAAAGAGGCTTATTAGAAACAAAAGAGGCGAAATAAATGGTTGCATGAAGGTGATGAGAATGCTAGATTCTTTCATGTTCAAACGTAACAACAGAGAACAAAGAAGAGGGTTGCGATTACATAAGAGAAAGAGGGGAAAATTGTCAAATGTTAATCCATTAGAATGATAATAGAGGGAAAGAAGAGTGAGTAATGGCCACTAAAATCTTCACAACATCTCTCGTTGTCTTTGCTTCAGCCACCAGAACTTCGATCATCCCTAAGTTTATAACATTGCATCTAGACAACTCCCTGGCCGCCGCAGTTGCCGCTACTGCCGTTCTGACCATAGTTTGGCGCTTCATGCGACAAGTGATGAAAACATACAAAATATACTACGGGACGACGAACTACAGAGGATACGGAAGGAACTCGGACAGGAAGACATCAGCTGAGTATGTGTATGATGTTCCATAAGGGTGAAAGGAGAAGCTGATTTCCAAGGTGGAGAAAGGTACAAACAGAACATACATCGAATTCTATAACCCAAAAAAGAGGATGGAAAAGGAATACCTGACATTCTTGGCGGGGTTCAGAGAGCTGACTTATAGGGATGTGATTCTAAACAACATGGCTTTGTCGGACGTGGACTTGCAGGATCTGAGAGCAAGCGCTAACAAAGTGGTTTCTAAAGAGAGGAAGCACGAGACATGACATGTCCACTATTTGTACGAGATTGATGGAGTCATGATGCACATTTTGATCACAGACATCTACGGCTAAGAACAAGCTATACGCCCATTTCGTCAAATTCCCCACGCTTGAGTTGAACCGCGACCTCGACACATTAACATACATTCGCGATTCATTCAAAATCGTCTCTTCTTCTTGAAACTCTTCCTTCAAGTTCAATGTTGGATTGTATTTTGGTGGTAAATGAGAATACATATATTGTGAGTTTGTGATCCTTTATCAACCATTAAGAACATCATTAATAGGCATAATTAATAAGATAGCAGCAGCAAGCAAAATGCATTTGATTGTGTGCAACTTTACAGGTAAGAACAAATAAAAAATGACTTCTTTGATGTAAAAATGATAATTACTATTTACTGGAGTTTCAATAGAGGTACATAAGACAAAGAGACTAGACAAGAAAGAGGGTACAAAGCAAGAAGGACAATGTTACTATTCCCATGCCCCAACACTTTCTCCAGCCATTCAAGTTACCTTCTTTTATTCTTACATATGTATACACACAATTTAATACATCTTTACAATACATGTATATAATTATCCTATAGGATAAAAGAAAAACAAAAAAGAGAAGAATGAATAAGTGAATAAAGGGGTTTCCTTTTGTGGGAAACCGACAAGCAAGTTGTGGTTTTGATAATCTCAAGGTGGAAGCTGTACGTTGCTTAATATTGATGATACAAAATAGGGAGAGAGATGCATCCATCAATGGAGCACAAATCCTTATTCCATTGGTTATGTAATTAAATAGGGTGTAGCATTAATGAAAGAAAGTAAAAGAAAGAAAGAAAAAGCAAATCTTTGTCCCTGGGTCAGAACAAGGGATGAAAAGACAGGTGTAGGGTTGAGATGAGATCTGAGGTGGGTGCGTCTCCCAACACTGAAACACATATCTTTTTGCCGGCTTCTTCAACGGCTTTTTCTCTTCTTCCCCACCACCTTCCTTTCCTTTCCTTCCTTCGACGTCGTTTTGTCTCCTTCCTTCTTCTACCTTCCTTTTTCTACTCTCTCTCTCTCCCCTCCTCAGTCTCTCGTCTACAGTGCTCTTCCGCTTTTCGTTCTCCTATGAATTTGGTCGAAATGCTCATCTCCTTCTTCTTCTTCCACTAAAAAAGTAAGCATTTTTTTCTCTCACTATCTTCTAGTTTCTTCTTTTTTAACTTCTTGATTAAATACAAAGAAGAAAGAAAGCATTTTGTCTCTTGCGGTACAGATATTGTTCGAGATTTTCCCTTGCCATCTCCAATTGCCACTCGCCGCTCCAACCCATCTTCCAATGTATGTCTTCCCCTTCCCCAACCTCTTCTTCTTCCTCTTATATATATATATATATATATATATATATACTTAATTAGTCTCTTTGCTCACACCTGACTCTAACCACACTTCACGGCTTCTTCTGCTTCCTAGAATTGTATTGTTTCAACACTCTTTATGCAAATCTGGAGATTACTTTTGTTCATTTTCCCCCTGTTTTATTTGTCTGCAGCAGTTTCATAGTTGCTAGTCTCATTCGTATTAGTTTTTTTTTTTTCTTACTTTTCTCTTTCCATTACCTCAATAGCACTAAGTCCTTCTCTGACATCGCTCACTCTCCCCTCTAATGCTACTCTCTTTATATTTTTCTTGTTTTTTTTGTTTCAAATCCTATGAAATTTCTCACATTCTTCTCCTTCTTCTTACCAAAAGCAGTTGCTGAAATGAATGGAGATAGACCAGTGGAAGATGCTCATTACAATGAAACGGGATTCCCATATGCTACTACTGGAAGCTACATTGATTTTTATGGTGGTGAGGCTCAGGGGCCTCTAAACTATGTTCACACCGGAACAATGCACCCTCAGGTACTTCAACATCTCTTGTTCTTCTCTGGTCTAGTATATATATATATACCCTTCAGCAGGTGTTTCTATGCTTCCGTTGTTGGTAGATAACCTTATGATTGTCTTTGCTCATTAGTCACAGGACACAGAATGCATTGAGTCTCCCTAACTTTGCTTCTTTGCCTATTCTCAGGACAATCTCTACTGGACCATGAATACAAATGCATATAAGTTTGGATTTTCAGGATCAGATAATGCTTCTTTCTATGGTTCTTATGACATGAACGATCATTTATCGAGAATGTCCATTGGGAGAACGAATTGGGAGTACCATCCCATGGTAAACACTGATGAACCTGAAATCACAGTTGCACGACCAGTCCAGATCGAGGACACAAATGAGCACTTCGAAGCAGAAGAATGTTGGTTATTCCTACTGACTCTTTTAACTTATCCCCTTCATCATATTCTTTTCCTAGCTAAATAGCTTAGTGTTTACAGGCATTGGCAATGAGCACGATCCCGACAGTCCTCAGGTATGTGCACATGGTCTGAACGGTTTTCTAGTCTGTGTCAATTTCTTAACACCTGCCCATCTTTGTGAAGCTAGTGGTGTATCCATGCAGGATGTGATCTAAACACTGATATGAATTCTATATGCTCGTTAATGCCATGTTGCCACAGGTATCCTGGCAAGATGACATTGATCCAGATACAATGACCTATGAGGTTCGTTTCTGTGTCTTTGTGAATTTCTTTTCATTTTTCGGAGATGGTTAAGAGAGGCAGTGGATAGCATCTACATGGGGGACAACATAAAAGCTGATTGGTTTGTGGATCAGGAATTAGTAGAGCTGGGGGAAGCGGTAGGAACAGAAAGCCGGGGGCTGTCTCAGGAACTGATTGAAACGCTTCCCACTAGAAAGTATAAGTTTGGAAGCATCTTCTCCAGGAAAAGAGCAGGGGAAAGGTAAATAGCTAGCATGTAATAATGTTGGTATGAATCCACATCACACGTTTACACTGAAAAGTGTGCTTGTGATGAGCAGGTGTGTCATTTGTCAGCTCAAGTACAAGATAGGGGAGAGGCAAATGAATCTGCCGTGCAACCATGTGTATCACTCCAATTGCATTTCCAAATGGCTAAGCATCAACAAGGTATTTGAGACTTTACATTCACAGTTACAGTTAACATCTTCAGTTCAACTGAAACTCAATGCATATGAAATGCAGGTTTGCCCGGTGTGCAACAGTGAAGTCTTTGGGGAGCCCAGCATCCATTGATGGACACAACAGTTCCACTTTTTCCATTTTTTTGGCTTTTAGATTGTTATAGTGTAGTGCTAAACCCAGAAGATAGTCTAAAAAAGATATCGACACTATACTCTCATGTTCAGTCCTTCTCTGTACATGTAATTTTTCATCTAGTTCCATTCTCACTTAGTTTGTGCTTTAACACCTACTTGGATTGTATACTGAATGCTAAGACGATTAAAAGCTGAATCCATCTAAGGTGATGGTTCACACGTCTCTATCATCATCTTTGGGAATCTACTTCATTTCCCACGCCTCTAATTTAGGCTTCAATGGTCTCTCGTTCTCTTCAATTGATCCATTTCAAATTAAGAAGAGTGACCTACTACTAGATTTGAAAGTGTGAATACTAGAGTTGGCTAAACTTGGATAGTGTTGATGTGGCGTCATGACAAGAGATCATAAACAAGTAAGGACATATCAACAAATCTTTGCAATCCTTGTAGAGGCCAAGGAAGGTAGAGTTTTAAGCAAAGAGAAAGGAAGGCGGTAAAATAAATACATGATGCCATAGACTGTGTAATAGTAATATTTGTATAGTCCAATTTCCCGGGTTTGCCATAACCTTCAGTATACCGTAGTATATTTTCCCAGGGGTTGGCTTATATAAGAGTTTGTGTCTGGAGTTGCTCCTGTGAAGACCAAAGCCACTGGTGGTCAAGAGATGCATCGCTGTAAAGAGCAGATATATGGGTTTAGCGTTTAGTACCTCTGTAACAAACAAGGCATGGAAGCCATATGGGACCCTATGCGGCAGCTCCACCACTGCTACTGGCTCAGCCGACATTGTTTTTGCATCTATCACATGGACGCATGATTTCCTGCCCATTTTCAATAATCACATTATTATACCAAAAAGATGCAAAGAAACAAGTGGTAACTAACAACTAGCAGGAGACCTATAACTACCCTGTGTTTTCATCATGTACAAAAAATATCAAGTAACCCTCGTCTTCTTCTGCTTCTTCATGCGGGACATATATAGCTTCTGAACCATATCTGCCTTCTCCTAGATCATATATTCCTTTGATATTGCCTCCTACTTCCAGCATTGTTTTGCCTGTCTCAGCTTCCGCATGCAGATCAAACTTGATAATACCAGTAACCTTTGCTATACTGTCCAAAATTGTTCCATATACCAGTAACCTTTGCTATCTCTGTTTCCTTATCGGACCAAACCCACACAAAAAAAAAAAATTAAAACCGTTGAACATGATAAGGTTTCCCTGCTAGGGACCCCAATGGATATTAATACAGGACAAAGGTGAACTCATACTTTCCAGTATAGCTCTCGTTGATTCTGGGGAAATCAACCGCAGATGCCGACAGCTTTTTCTGCGAAGCTGAGCCTGTTTTCATGTTGAATCTCATTTCGTACCTGCAAATGCACTAGTTGATGAGGGTATATTGTTTTAAGAGAAACAAGAACATATATAACAGATCAGGGGTTCATACAGTTCGTTGCTAAAATTTTCAAGTTTCTCTTTCACATTCCCGCTGACCATATCAAGATCTGGGTTCTCAACGCGACAAGTGATGAGGACGACTTCATCCTCTTCTTCCCAAGCATTGGCTGAATATAGGAAGTCATTCACACAAGTTTAATTTGTGTGCTTGTGTATATACATAATGTAAACTTAAACAGACACAGAAATCACCATTGTGAAATATAAAGCAGTTGGGAAGCTCAAACCATCTAATCATGAGTTCATCTTTGGCATAGCGTGGAAGGACACCAAAACGAGCCTTTTTGGTGGGATCAAATGAGAATATCATTTTCTTCTCTTTCACCATTTCCTAGAAATCAATTATTTAAGACACATAAATATATAAGGGAGGCACTTTCTATGATTCTCAAAGAAATAGACCGAACCTACCGAACCGAAATTTTCGGTTTACTCACAAAAACCGATCAGAACCCAATTACTTTTGAATTCGATTCTCGGTTCGGTCGTTTCGGTTACCTAAAACCGGATTTTATATATTTTAACCAAAAAACTGGAAAAAACCAAAAAACCGAACCAATATAATTATTTAAGAACTGAACCGAACCAATCGGAATCAGATTTAAAAAACCGAAAAAACCGATAACCAAAAATACTGATAACCGAAAAAATCAAACCGTTCGATTCGGTTAAAACCGAATGCGCAGGCATGCTGTATACTCTTGCAACTTTTCAACAAAAGTAGATGGGTGGCAAGAGTTTCTTGTGGTAAGCTTTAAAGTTGATGATTAACGTACCTTTGGCCTAAAGTGCATAGGAAGATCCATGAAGATTGCATAAGTCTCAGTGATAGCAAAATCATGCATCATGATTGGCTCTGATATAGTAATTGGGACAGCGTCCTGCATAATGCCATCTTTCGAGATCACTCTGTATGTGAGATAAGGTGTCGTATGCGAATAGCCGAATGTAAACATTTCACCTGCAGAGAGAAGTCATGACGGGTCATCATCATGTCAACAGAGATAGTAACTGATTTCACAGTAAAAAGTGAAGACTTACCTGTAACCGGATCAACTTTTGGGTGAGCAGTGAAGGAGTGGGTCAATCTCTTGTCATAATCTATCATGCCAAGAGTTTGCAGGTCTCCATCTTCCAAAACTTTGACGACATCTACAAACCAAAAGAGTGGGTTTGACTTTTCTGAAATAAAACAAAAATCTCCCTAGCTTGCTTTCTTTATTAGAACCATTGCAAATAAGGAACTGGGCAAAGAGAAACACTGTCAGCATAACAGAAGTTTTGGTTTTCGATCAGGTCCACATATTTGCTGTCACTTTGAACCAATGTATCCCAAAAGAAAAACGAAGCAATGGTATAGTATAGGCTAATTACATGGCTTATCTGCCTCCTGTAATGCTAGAAGTTTTCCATGGTGGTATACGAGTGTTGTATTAGCTGGTGCATAGAAAAGGGAAGTGAGATTTTTAAGATACTTAGGGAAAGAGATAGAGTGGAAGGGGTGAATAGAAAATAGTCAACCGGTTCCATGTCCATAGGAACCATCCAATACTTTCAGTTTAGTTCTCAGCTGTTGCATATTGACCATAAGCAATCCGAAGAACCCCTTAAGGTCACCAATCTAAAAAATTTACAAGAGCCCCCCTAAAACACATACACACAGAGTCAGTAAGTCGATGATTTGTTGCCCCTATAATTTGCAGCATGCAACAGATAAAGTTGTTTATATAGTAGCTCACCTTCATAAACTTGGCAGCTCCAAAAAACTCTTCTTGCTTAAGACGTGAAGTCTTAACAAATCGAGATACATAAGTTGCTTTCCCGTCTTTGCGTACCCCATGTATCATCCTGCAGGAGAACGAAACATTAAGGAACAATACAGTGAGAGTAATTTGCGCTAATAGGAAGACCATAGAACTCAAAAGATCCAATATAGGAAATGAAGCATAGAGAGAAGAAGATGAAACAGGGAATAATAAACGTACCCATAAGTATGGATATAAATGGAAGAGAAGAGAAGAGAACGTACCAGTGATATCCAGCAACAGGATCAAACTTGGGATTTGGACCAACCCTCACAAATTCACCATTCAAGCAATTCTGGAAAACATATAGAAAAAATAAGAGACGATCACAAATAAGCCTAAAACATGGGCGGAGAAAAAAAGGATACAAAGAAGAAAAAAGGTGGAGCTTACGGGAAGAAATCCATGGACGGGGAGATCCTTGACGGGAAAGAGTTTCTGACGGAAGCAAAGTTGCCGGAGAGGTAGTGGAGAGGAAGAGAAGCATCGTGCATAAACTTGACGACAAGTCTCTCGAAAAGATCGACAAGCTTAGCGGAGAAACCGTTGGAGGGTTTAGGATTGACGGAGACGATGGTACTGCCATCACTGAGCTGCTCCGTCATGATAATTTGATTGAATGATGATGAGAATTGAAAGAGAGAAGCGAGGCAAGTGAATGACTCGTAAGGCCAGCTCCAAAGCCCGGTTCTTAAAACATTAAGGAGGGGTTCTTATAATATTTTAGCATTATATAAATTGGTTAAGGGTTGGTAGAGTCTAGAACCGGTGGAAATAGAAACGTTCGGGACGTGATTGACTGAGGCGTGCCGCCAAAAAAAATGAGAACGGGGTGAGAGAACATTCTGGCATTTGCGATATATTCTTCTCTTTCTGTCTTCTCCTCTCCCGAAGGCGATTCCATGAGATTCCCGAACGGGGTGAGATAACATTATGTGCTTGCAAATCTGACGCCAGATCTTTTGCTAAAGTTGCAGATACGCTGCCACATAGTTGGATGATTTGAGACTGTGTCTTTGGGCGGATACGCTGCCACGTAGCAACAATTCCTGGACCTATTTACTTACCAACAAGTCCAAATAATGACCACACAATTCACAACAAAGACTTTAACAAAGTACATGTATGTACGAGTCGTAGCCTGTCTTAATTAGCCACGTCCAGTCGCAGACCCATTCTCTATCCGGCGAGCAAAACCACTAATATATGCACTGATGATTATTACAATGAATGAATACAAAGATTACAAAACGCCTATGTGGTTCCCAACCAACTAAGCGTATAATCTTAATTGCTCGCTCGCACAGTAGGGAGGCGGCATTGCTTTGTGCACATTACCAAACACATCTTCTTCTTCTCCACTCTCTGGAGTCTCACTTATTGGGGCATCTAAGACACAGTCCGGAATCGCCCTCAAGCCTTCTTGTAGCAACGACCCAATTGTCTGCAGTTATACACTCTCTCAACACGATCTTTTATAAACATTTTTACCACCTATGTTTATATATATCACACACCTTGCACTCCCTGAATGCTGCGTCTGCTTCGCGCTTCCACAAGCTATTTCCATTTTCTCAATGAAATAGGTTTAATAGAGGCTGCAATGATTCCAAAACTTTTTCAGTTCAGACACAAGACAACGCCTACCTCTTTCTTTTTGTACCACACCTACCTTCACCAAGTCCCTCACATTTGGCCTCCCGTTTCCACGTGTTCCTAACACAGAGTCTCCATATACTTGATATTGCTCAAGAACCTAGCCAACAGTTGAGTTTTCTTTTTTTATCAGCTAGACAGACAGGTTTGGCAGACAAAGCAACTTAAAAGCTGAATATTTTCATCGGCGTGTGAGACCGCTGCTTGAGGCACCATAAACTGCAGTGTCAACATGTCCTAGAGTCTGCCATGGGCTGACAAGGATAGACAGCAAATTAAGACAAGCGGGATCTTATATAGTGCTCAGACCAAATCAGGCAGATTTTCACATACTTGTTGTATGCAGCACGCCCTACCATGTAATCACAAGATGTTTCAATTCTTATCCCTGCTAGAAATCATCTTAGCAGAAAGCTAGTCTTTTATAGTCAAAATGGGTATCACCTTCGATACAGAAGTAATGCCTCCATTAATTGTAAATCTAAGGTCTGGAAAGTCACGCACGAGGGCATAGTAGTATCTCGTACCTGAACTAAACCGAAATCTGGTGACTGAAGATGCGTGAGACGAGTTGGACGTCACGACCACGCGACTGATAATTAAAAGTCACGGAATTGGTGAATAACTTGAAGAGGAAGATTCAAGTTATTCAGAGAATATTTAGAAGATCTAAATCAAGAGAAGAAAAAGGAAAATATATTCTTTGTGATATTTGGAAGATCTTATCAAGAGAAGAAAAAGGAAAATATCTTCTTTGTAATAAGGAAATTGCTGGAGAGATTTTAGGGCAAGATGATTTGTCTCTTGTGCCTATAAATAGAGAGGTTAATTGTAAACCTAATTCTCTAAGAACTTAGGGAAAATTTTTAGAGAGATTAGTGAATTGAGCCTAGATTATCGATTAGGGTTTTTGAAATAGATTTAGGTTGGTTTCTCGAGTAGAATAATTCCAACAAGAATATTTCTTTTGTAAGAAAAGAATATTGCTTAATAAATCGTATTTCAAAGTTATCTAGTCGATTGTTGTTTGCAATTTAGTTGAATTCTCTGCATTTTCAATTGGTATCAGAGCGGGTCGCCGCATAACGTTTGTTATTGTTTGCAGGTGTTAGATCCTGAAGGCGAGATGGTGAATTCACAGCAACAGTTAGTTGTCGTTGCAAAAACACTTAAGTTGGATCCAGACAACTATGGACACTGGAAAGTCCAGATGGCTCAACATATACAGGGTATTGATTCTGATGCGTGGCTTGCGGTTGAAGAATGTTGGGAACATCCTGTTGTCAAAGATGCAGACGGTGCTACTGTCCCAAAGCCCAGAAAACAGTGGACTGCAGAGGAGAAATCGTATGCTAAATGGAATTCCAAAGCCTTGTCAGCCATTTTCAGCTCTCTGCACAGCAATCAGTTCAAAAGAGTACAAAGCTGTAAAAGTGCAAAAGAGGCATGGGATATTCTTGAAGTAGGCTTTGAGGGTACTAGCAGTGTGAAAAGAACTCGGATTGACATTTTGGCCTCACGATTCGAGAATCTGACAATGGGTGAAGATGAGACGGTTGAAGAATTTAGCAGTAAGCTGTCAGCTCTAGCACACGAAGCACTGATCTTGGGCAAAACGTACAAAGACAATAAGTTGGTTAAAAAGTTCTTAAGATGTCTTCCAACTAAGTTTCATGGTCATCGATCAGCTCTAGAAGTGTCACAGAACTCTGACACAATGAGATATGATCAGGTTGTTGGTATGATGCAAGCATATGAGCTTCAGATCACAACAAAGGAAGAGACCACTAAAGGAAAGAGTATTGCTCTTGTATCTGAAAAAACAGCTCACAACAGGGAGTCAGTTGAAAATCTCAAAGATCAAGTTGGATTATTTGTGAAAAAGTTCCTTTGGAAAGCTGAAAGAGAGAAAATGAAGGAATATCAGGCGTCTGCTAAGCCAACACTGATAGAGACAACTACAGAGGTGACAAACAGTGTCTTGAATGTCAAGGTTATGGACACTTTAAATCTGCATGTCCATCAGCCAAGAGGAAGATGGCTATACAATGTTATGAGTGTAAGGGATATGGACATACCAAGAATGAATGCCTGTCTAAATTAAGTGGAAAATCAGCAATCACAACTCTGAGTGATACTGATAGTGACAGTGACAAGGATGATAACATTCTGAACCACTTTGTAGCTCATTTTGGCATTGTGGAAATGGAAGACAACAAGGAAAAAGTAGAAAGCGCAGACCTTATTCCTGAAAGTCAAAAAGCTGGTGAGAATCAGATTTCTGCTGAACACCAAGGAACTGATACAGACGATTCAGAGTCTGATGACGATTTTGATATGACTACAGAAGATAAGATGAGCATGTTGGTGACATCTTGGGTTAAATCACAAGACGAAAATAAAACGTCTGATGATGGACAAACGGGTTCCTGTTGAAAAGCTACAACAAGCTGCGAATGAACTCAAAGATGTCAAAGCTAAGAACGCAGAGCTGGAAAGTAGATTGTTTGAGCAGATGAAGTAGATCAGATTGTTATCTAAAGGAACAAAGGATTTAGACTATCTATTGACTGTTGGAAGGACATCTAATGATAGTTGAGAAAAAACATCTCTAAGAGAAATAAAACAATCTCTTACAAAAGCTCTTTAGTCTTTTAATAATTTGTTTGGGAGTACAACACATAATCCGGTTCGTGGTTGTCTAATCTTGGGTGCCGTGAGATAGTCGAGTAGCAGCTTTATCCTGAGACTCTAATTACCACGCAACCGTCGCACTACGGGGTAATTTTTGAGTTAAGGAAAGAGATTCTGGTCTCGACACTGCTTTCTTGGTTTTGTTTAAGTTTTAAGTGTTATTTTAGAACTTTCATCTTGTATTAGTTTACCGGTTTTATTTTTGTGCCTTATAGAGATCATCATAAAAATCATAATCGTCTACACCAATTTGACATTTCATAGTAACAGGAGCGTTGCTATTGGTAGCAATGGCAGACACTGCCTCTCCAACAAGCTTACATAGAAAGTGTGAGAAGAAGCAAGGCAGCAACCTTAGGAGAGAGAAAATAAATTTTGAAATAATCAGGAGGAGAAATGGATCTTGGGCTTGAGCATGAGGCTAACACCAAAGCATCCATGGCCGGCTACCTTAGGACTGGGGCACCCACATCTGTCTCAACAAGACAAAAGGCAGTTTGAGTGTTTATTACGAAGTCCAAGCTCAATATCAAGTGTAGGAGAAAAGAATGTACAAACTTGAGATTAATTTTGTCGTATCCATAAGCAGCAGAAAGCTTAGCAGCCTTTGCAAGGTTTTCCACATTGCTCCCACCGTTTTGAAGAACAATAGGATGTTTCTTGGGGAGAAAATTCTAAGAACCTGTCCTGAGGCAAACAAAGTGCAGAAGAAGAAGAAGAAAGACATGTATAGCGAAATTCTATTAGAAAATAATAATATAGTGAATTAAAAAGATGAGTTAGTTACATTTCTAACTCAAAAACATTGAAATTATAAATCTAATATTTGAATATCAAATAAGGCTAGTTTTCCTTTTTCTTGTTTGAAAAAAAAATTACGAAACTGTCATTAATGAGAAATTACACGTCACCC
Organism: Lepidium sativum; assembly: GCA_023374145.1. Taxonomy (NCBI): domain Eukaryota; kingdom Viridiplantae; phylum Streptophyta; class Magnoliopsida; order Brassicales; family Brassicaceae; genus Lepidium; species Lepidium sativum. The sequence continues at coordinate 37,117 of JAKUCM010001782.1, forward strand.
ACGCGTAAATGGAGAAAACTGTAGTAAATGTAGGTTGTGTTCCGGACACGTGATGTAGGTTTTGGTTTGTTGTGTAGGTTTTGGATCATGTTATGTAGGTTTTGCTATGTGAAATAGTTTTTGGTACGTAATTAGGTTTTGATTCAAATTAAGTAGGTTTACTATAAGTTATATAGGTTTTACTATGTGAAGTAGGTTTTGCTACAACTTGCAGGTTTTGCTATACATTATGTAGGTTTTGCTATACGTTATGTAGGTTTTGAGTAACATTGTAGGCTTTGATATATATGTAATGGTATCGCCTTCAACAGTCTATATGTTTCATCAACCTTTATGATACCACCTAACTACCTCACATCTTTTATCATCTTTCATCACCTTTCCCCGCGAGCTGTTACAAGTTTCAAATGGATCAAGTTAAAGTAATTAGTGGAAGATGGAGGCATGAGGAAGATAAGTGGTTCTTTTATGTTGATAAATCGTGTGAGAGAAAATCCATATGCATTCAATCAGGAAAAATCTTGGTAGAGTTAGTTTCAGAGGTATACAAGCAACTTCAGATGAGTAAATGATTATATGATGTTGCTCTGAGTTATAGGAGGCCGACTGAAGAAATGAGAATGCTTCCTGAAGATACACCACCTGTTTACTTATTTAATATTGAGTTAATATGAATCTTTGTGGAGAAGGCAAAGAGGTATAGAATGCGTCTTTGTGTTAAATTTTATGAGAGATCAGATGTAGAATAAAAAGAAGAGGTAGTTCGTGATGAAAGTCTTCATGAGTCTGTAGCTGAGCAGTGAAGTAGGTTTTTATACCAGTCTTGTAGGTTTTCGGTAAACTTACAATCGGGTGAAGATGATGAAGACATAATAAGCATGTTTTACTACTGTGACGATCCTGATGGTGCCAGCTTTGAATATGAAGAGTATGATCCTAGTGGAGAGAACATTAACAATTCCTGTAATCAAAGAGAATTCTTTTCTAGTGATAAGTTTGCGAGTAAAGGATTGAGTGATGTAGACTTAGTCATTGAGCAATGTTATCCGACAAAAGAGGAGTTGGAGACAAGGTTGAAGATTCTTGCGGTAACCCGTCATTTTAATTTTGATGTCATGATTTTTGCTTCACGTGAAGTGTTGGGTGCCTAGATGCCAATGGTATCTTAGAGGAGCATCAATTTATAGTAGCTCTCGCTTTTACATTAAAAAATACGTTGGAAAACACACTTGTTCCATGATATAGCGGTCATGTCGTGCAAGACAAGCTAGTCCAAATATTCTAGCTCGCCTCTATGTTGATTTTGTTGGGGGTGTAGGTCCGTCTGTTTTTGCCCCTTCAGTGTCTCTGAAGAACACTGCATATAGATTACAAAATTTTAATGACCTATTTGCACAAATTCAAGAACTCAATCCTCCTGTTCATGCTATTTTACTTAAAGTTGTTATTCGGTTCTGGACCCATGTACATTTCCTCGATAATAGGTTCAACATCAGTACAACGAATATAGCCGAATCAATCAGTCATGCCTTGAGTGAAGCTAGAAATTTTCCAATTGTGCAACTTACTGATGTAATAAGGTTAATGTTAACAAGGTGGTTCGCATATAGGAGGAAAAAAGCAGCACTAACGACAACATCTCTCACAACTAGCGTAGAGAAAGTGCTAAAGGTATTGCGTTTATGTATGTTTTAGTCCCGTTATGTAGGTTTTGCTTCTCTTATGCCTTTTTCCGTTATGTAGGTTTTGCTTCCATTATGTAGGTTTTGGTCCCGTTATGTAGGTTTTACCACTGTTATGAGGGTTTTTCTTCCGTCATTTAGGTTTTACTTTATGTAGGTTTTTCTTCCGTTATGTAGGTTTTGCCTATGTTTTTGCAGTTTTCCGCTATGTAGGTTTTGCTTCCGTTATGTAGGTTTTGGTCTCGTTATGTAGGTTTTGCTTATGTTCTGTAGGTTTTGGTCCCGTTATGTAGGTTTTGATTTTGTTATGGAGGTTTTACCACAATCATGTAGGTTTTACCACAATTATGTAGGTTTTAGTTTTAACGATGTTGGGTTAATTATTTATCTATTAGGGGAGAGTTCAGGAAGCCAAACTTTTCACAGTACAACAAATAGATGAACATCAGGCACATGTCACAAACCACACATCGTCTAATGTTGTCAATCTGACGGAGAGAAAATGTTTGTGCAAGAGGTATAATGTAGACAAAATTCCTTGTGTCCATGCCCTAGCTGCCGCTGAAAGTGCTAGTTTTCAAATAGTCTTTCTCACTCATTGGTATTACCACACAACAACTTTGTACGATGCCTACGCTAAGTGTATTAAGCCTTGAGATGCTGGTACACCTATACTCGAGGAGGTTGCAAACAAGGTTTTTAAGCCTCCATCAATTAGAAAGCAAGCAGGCCGACCAAAAAACTCAAGAATAAAAAACGTCCTAGAGTTGGTACTTGAGGCGAAACGACCGAGGAAGATGTACACTTGTTCAAAGTGTTCTCAACATGGCCATAATATGCGTACTTGCCCATCAAAACCATCACATACATGACCGTTTACTCATTCCCTTCAATAAATACTAAAATTACGTCCCCTTATGTATTTTTGTTCAATAACTGATATTTGTTTGAAACCTACGTGATGTATACCAAAACATACATAACAGATATTAAAACCTATATAACATCAAGCAAAACCTACACAACGTAAACAAGTCATACTCAAACCTACACTACATCAATCAAAACCAACATCACATAAACTAAAACTTAAAAACGTAAACTAAAACTTAAAAACGTAAACTAAAACCTACAAAATATAAAATAAATCCTACAAAACGTCAACAAAAACCTACAGAGGAAGCACCAAAACCAGAACTTACAAAGCAGGAAACAAAACCTACATGACGTAATCCAAAACCTACAATGCGTAAACCAAAACCTACACAACGTAATCCAAAACCTACAAAGCAAGAAACAAAAGCTACATGACGTAATCCAAAACCTACAATGCGTAAACCAAAACCTACACAACGTAATCCAAAACCTACAAGTTATGTAGGGTTTGTTATATAGGCGTTGACTCAGTGTTATGTAGGTTTGATGACCTCCTGTTTTGTAGGTTCTGGTTTACATTATGTAGGTTTTGATTCAGTGTAATATAAGTTTCACGACCTCTTATTAAGGTTTTACTCGCTGCGTTGTAGATTTTACGACCTCTTATGTAGGTTTTACTTCCTGTTTTGTTGGTTTTCCGGAGTGTTATGTAGTTTTGTAAGTTACTTCCTTTTACGTTGGTTTGTACAAGTAATTATCATTTTGTGGGTTGGTTTGTACAAGTAAGTAATACACTTATCATTATATACAAAAGTATACATAAATGTTACAAACTCTAAATTTTAAAATAGAGCATGTGATGAAATCCACTGCTCAAGGTTGACTGTCGAAGATCCACGTACCCTTGTTCTCCTCATTCTCTCCTCGGGGTTGGGGTCAGTCATGATAACGTCGCAATCTTGGGGAAGCTCATCTAGGACCTCTGCTGCATACTTCATTCAGAGGAATGGAATAATGTTCTCGGTCAATCCCTCGAATGAGACATCTAGGGCCAAGAACTCAATGAACTTGAGTGCCAAAATCCCACAATCCCCACTTCAACTTTGTTAAGGAACTCCTTTGGCCCTTGAAATCTTGAATGCTTGCCCGCTAAGCTTTTCTTTCTGAATCGAAAGTGCCCACCACGAGTGGGATCATCCTTGCGAAGGCTTTGCATTGGTCTAGGACCATACGGTCCGACGTTATGGACATGTATGAATCAAAGACTTTGACCTGCATTTCACCAATTTAACCTCCAACGCCACCAAATGAGCTCCCCCGACAATGTGCGCTATGTACACCCAGTCCACCTCTGTTACCCATTTCCTTCTAGTGGTATACATACCGTCATTCCCTTGGTAAATGTTTACGTACCCTCCCTCAAAACGGAAATTCTTGCCTTTAGTGCAAATAAAGTTAGTCTGGTACTCTGTTGCCCACATTGTTGAGAATTCCGGATCAACAAAAGCAATTCGGGTTCTGAATAGCGTAACATGCTGGTAATGTCTTTTGCGAAACATCAGCATAACGGCAGACATATGCTGCAAAGGGGAAAAAAATAATAAGGCAAAACCTACATAACCGATGAAAAAACCTACAGAACAGATATCAAAACCTACAACTCAACGCCAAAACCTACAAGTCATCGTCATAACCTACAAGGCATAGCCAACACCTACATAACGGATACCAAAACCTACAAGTTGACATGAAAACAGATACCAAAACCTACAACTCAACGCCCAAAACCTACAAGTCATCGCGAATACCTACATACATGTGTAGTCAACCAGCCATATCTACGATCAGTTTCTGGCCATTCATCTCTGCCTATCATCAGCATGACGTAGAAGTCGCTGTTTTTCATTGGGCCGTCACCATACCTAAATAGACTTACATGTTACAAATCCTAGCGTATAAATCAAAATTTGTGTTGCAAATGAGGGGGACTTACAAATCAGAAGTAACATATTCAACATGTCTTTTCAGTTGTCAGCCTCGTAATCACCAAATGGATCATATATAGCGACTGATTGTTGGACTCCTTGCAAAATACGTTCACTATTGAACACCCTTTGAAGGGCGGTATCTGTAGGAAAAGAAGAAAAAATCAAAAGATGATGAAACCTAAAACCTACATAACAGATACTAAAACCTACTTAACAATCAAGTTATACCTACACAACGTAAACGAAAACCTACAAGTTATGCCCCATCCTACATAACAGATACCAAAACCTACAAGTTATACACAAAACCTATATAACGTCAAGCAAGACCTACATAACATAAACCAAAACCTACAAGTCATACTCAAAACCTACATAAACTAAGGCAAAACCTATATAACATAAACCAAAACCTACAAGTCATACTCAAAACCTACATAACATAAACCAAAACCTACAAGTCATACTCAAAACCTATTAAGAAGAAATTTTATGTGAGAAGCAGCTAGTTTGATGTTGTGGCTCTTTCTATGAACGGACTCTACATCTAACAAAGCTTTTTGATTGTCAGATGCTTTTGTTGATTGTTCCTCTTCTTGCCTTTTCTTAGTCCTCAACCAATCTTCATCATCATAATTAAGCATTCTCATATCAATGATTGGCTCATCTGGAGAACTTTTGAATCGAATTACATATTTTCAAGGTTGTTCTGGTCTACCAGATCGCACAACCTTGGTAATTGGACTCTCTGGGTCGGAAGTTTCTTCCCTAACAACTTCCCATGACATTTCTTTCCGAGATTTCTCCTTTTCCTTGACGACCTCCTTTTGTATGGATGCATGTGTCTCGTGTTAGATCTTTAAGCAATTCGATAATTATCAATTGACTAATCTAGCAAAACCCTAAGAGCCCTATGTCTTGTATTAACTTAATTGAATCTGATAAATAGGGAACTCGATTATACCTAAAGTTTGGTTAGTGCAGCGGATATAAGATCAGGTATGAGATCAGCAAGTGCTCTAAGTGTAGCACCTCTATTGATAGTCCAAACACACGTAAGTGGGAGAGAAGTTTGCTAGAACTTTGTGTGCAATTCTCTTAGGATTTCGACTTATGAAATCAGCAGCTAGGGTTTTTTATCTTGTCAAACACGTGCTCTATATCATATATATATAGGAAGTTTAAGTTAACCTAATTAATTCATAGTTAAACTAGGATTAATTTAGGCCCAGCCCAAAACACCTAATTAATTCCTAGTTGAATTGGAATTAATTTAGGTACAACCCAAAACACCTAATTAATTCCTAGTTGAATTAGGATTAATTTAAGTCTGGCCCAAAACACATGTTCTCATCCGAAACCATGTATTATTATGCTCAAGTAATGAATCATTCCAATAATGATCATTTCCTATTGAATTGTCTCCATTTGCTTAGGTGTGTGACCCAATATGATCATATAATACTAGCAGTGAGTATCTCAACTCACATATTATAAGTGGACTCTAACAAGTCATTACAACCCCTAGTACCATATGACTTTGTCTAATCTCGATGTTAAAACCGACCACACGAGTAAGTACAGATGATTGCAGGATATTCCCAACAATCTCCCACTTGTACTGGAATCATATATTCCCAAAATCCCTTTGTCTCCATATCTCTATCTGCTCTAAGGCAAAAGTTCGTGTCATCCTTATTTTAATGAGCTTGATCAATTTTCATCGAATATGAATTTGTACTGATAGAGCAAACAAGCGTCTATCACCTTGTTTGAGCACGGCCATGCATTTTACAGTATCAAATCTTTCGAAGGGCCCAGAGATATATTTCTCCCGTATATAGGAGGGACAAATTCCATCTTGTTCCATCCTCTGTTCCTTTCGCACATTTCATGATATGCCCGGAAAATTCCTTTATAACCACCAGTTACGGTTGACGTTTGAAATTTTTAAAACATACCAATTCATGTGCAAGAAAACAGCATGAACTCAAGTCTAAGGACTATGCTCTATAGTCGTATGAGAATCTCTTATGACACTCATTATACGATCTCATAGAGTTCTCATAGTGGGTCATTTTCGATGCTATGTTCATGTGACACACATCTATGTGATTGACTTGATACTTATTATCAATTACTCCATGAAACTTAGTCTTCAGTCACCTCACATACTAGTCTATCTCGATATTAGTATCCCACTTTAATAACCATTGACTAGGGAATGAAATAATCCATGCATTTTTACGCCTATAGGGTTTCATGATCAAGTCCTCAACTTGATGACCTATAAGAATGTCATGATTATTTTGGGATAAATATTTAATACAAGTATTTAATAGAAATGAAATAATTTCATTAAAACATAACCAAAGTATGTTTACATCATAACATAAAACTATTATAACTCCCACTGGAACTAAGATTACATCTTAAGATACCTAAGGCCTATGCCATTGGCATGATACTCATGCTTAGTCCGTGAAAGTACTTTCGTCAAAGGATTAGCGACGTTCTCTTCGCTTGAAACTCGGCTGATCTTCACGTCTCCTCTTTCAACGATATCTCCAATCAGATGATATCTCCTCTCTATATGCTTGGATCTCTGGTGCGATATGGGCTCTTTTGCATGTGAAATGGCTCCATTGTTGTCACAATACAGCGCCACCGGCTCAGCAATACTCGGAATCACACCAAATTTAGAGATGAACTTCTTTATCCAAACAGCTTCCTTCGCAGCTTCAGAAGCAGCGATGTATTCAGTTTCAGTAGTGGAGTCAGCTATGGTGCTCTGCTTGGAACTCTTCCAACTAACTGCACCACCATTCAGACAGAAGACATAACCGGACTAAGACCGGTGATGTGTCTGCATTTTACCACATTTTAGGACCATTATCCAGTATGTTTTGCATTCATACTTGCATTATTATCATTGTTTTAGGTTCTTTTAGGCATAATTTGCATACTTAGTGTTGGACATTGCATACATTGCATAAGAGGTATTTTTAGGCACTTTTTGGAGCTTATCATGGAGTATTGCGGACTACAAGAAGACCAATGAGGAATCGTCTAGCTCAAAGCTGAAGTTCAGAATGTGAACTAGAAGATTTGGCACTCGAGTTTTGACACTCGAGCATGACACTCGACCATCACTTGGTCGAGTGGATTTGCGGACCAGAACTAAGACTTTTGATGAAGTTGACTTCTTGGGCTTCTCCGCAAAAAAGGCCCATCAATACCTACTTGTGCAACCCAACAACTATTTTAGGCTTTTTCTATTTTCTTTCTTAAGGAAATTTCCTTTTCACTTTTTAAGGAATTTCCTATTTTCTTTCTAGGGAATTTTCCCTTTTCTCTTTAAGTATTTTTTTCCTTTTTCTTAAGATCTTTGGATCAATAAATTGTACTAGAATTTCCAGTTTTAATATACAATCTTTTCTAGCAATTTTCGATCTCTATCTTTACAAAGCAATTTACGATTTTTAGTCTTAAGTTTATGCAATTGATTTTTGATTTTGAGTCTATGTTTCACTTCATGAATCCTGAGTAAGTTAGTCTAGGGTTCTTGAGGAAAGGGTGAGATTAGGGGAAAACTTAGGGATTTCCATATTTGTTTATGTTTGATTAAGGTCTTAGATCTCTTTAATTTAAGTGTTCTTAATGCTTGTTTCTTTCTGATCAGTTGAAATTCGATCTCTGGGTGAATCCCTCCCGAGAGGCGTTTGGGGAATCACTTGAACATGGTTAAGTTAAGATAACATCTGCCTAGCTCAAGAGATTGATTGTCTAGGGTGTTATTAGGCTTTGTAAGGTCCAGACTTAAAGCCTCTTGAATTTCCAATCGTTGGGCGAGAGTCAAGTCAGGTTTTCTTTTAGGAGAGGTCCCATTGCGCGAGAGCAAATGTGATTACTTTGTGATTCCTTGCTTAGAGGTCATCTAAATAGGTTGATAAATAAGTCTGGAACCCCTAGGATCACCACTCATTAAATCGAATCTGGCTTAGATTAGGATAAGTAGATTACATCTTGATTGCTAGTTACTCTCCTACTGGATTGACACCATATTGTACTACAATTGATTAAATAAGACAGTTTGGTATTTGAGAAAACACCGTAAAAACGTCTTTATCACCGGGAATCATCCTTATCCGTCTGAAATCTTGCATCTGTGAATCCACTAATAACCAACTCCTCACTTCCTCCGTACACCAAGAACATATCCTTAGTATTCCTCAAATATTTTAGGATGTTCTTGACGGCAGTCTAGTGAGTCTCACCTGGATTTGATTGGTACCTGCTTGTCATACTTAATGCACAAGCAATGTCTGGACGAGTACAAATCATAGTGTACATGATGGATCCTATTGTGGAAGCATAGGGAATCCTTCTCATGCGTTCTCGCTCAGCATGTGTCTTAGGACACCCCGTCTTGCTTAGAACCATGCCATGAGACATTGGTAAGAAGCCCTTATTAGAATCATGCATACTGAATCTGCTCAAGACCTTATCTATATAAGTGTCTTGACATAATCCGATCATCCTTTTAGGTCTATCTCGATAGATCCTGATTCCAAGAATATAGGCGGCTTCCCCCATGTCCTTCATCGAGAAACATTCTCCGAGCCAAGCCTTAACAGACTCCAGCAATGGAATGTCATTTCCGATAAGTAAGATATCATCCACGTACAGCACAAGAAACGCAACTGCGCTCACACTAAACTTCTTGTATACGCATCTTTCTTCTTCGTTTCTGATGAAACCAAATTCTTTGACTGCTTCATCGAAACAAAGATTCCAACTATGTGATGCTTGCTTCAATCCATAAATGGATTTGTGAAGTTTGCACACTTTCCCAGCAGTTTTAGGATCAACAAAACCCTCGGGTTGTGTCATATACACATCCTCTTCCAGAATACCATCCAGGAACGCGGTTTTGACATCCATCTGCCAAATCTCATAATCATAATGAGCAGCAGTCGCTAGGAGAATCCGAATAGACTTTAGCATAGCTACTGGAGAGTAGGTTTCATCATAGTCAATACCGTGGACTTGTTTGAAACCCTTAGCTACCAGTCTAGCTTTATAAATTTGTATGTTACCATCCACATCAATTTTCTTCTTGAAAACTCATTTACACTTGATTGCTTTCGCACCATGAGGTAAATCGACCAACGACCAAACTTAGTTTTCTGACATGGATTCCATTTCGGATTGTGTGGCCTTTAACCACTTTTCGGAGTCAGGGCCCATCATTGCTTCTTTGAAGTTTGCAGGTTCATCGTTGTCAACAATGAACAAATCCTGTTCTTCAGTCAAGAGGAATCCCAAATAACTCTCAGGTTCATGACGGATTCTACCAGATCTGCGAACTTCAGGCTCTACAGGTGTTGATTCGACAACATCTTGCGAGTCTAACTGCTGCTCTTCCTGTACGGATTGAGCAGCTTCCTGTAGCTCTCGAATTTCTTCGAGTAGTACTTTACTCCCACTGTTTTTCTTAGAAAGAAACTCTCTCTCAAGAAAAACACCATGTCGAGTAACAAACACTTTGTTCTCAGTTCGGTTGTAGAAATAGTACGGCTTGGTTTCCTTCGGATAACCAACGAAGAAGCATTTATCTGATTTTGGTGCAAGTTTATCGGATATTAATCGTTTCACATAAACCTTGCATCTCCAAATCTTCAGGCAAGACAGATTGGGAATTTTTCCCGTCCACATCTCATATGGTGTCTTTGCCACTGATTTTGATGGCACTCTATTCAGCGTAAACGCAGAAGTTTCTAGAGCATATCCCCAAAAGTATAACGGAAGATCAGTGTGACTCATCATTGATCGAACCATGTCAAGTAATGTTCGATTCCTCCTCTCGGACACACCATTCCATTGTGGTGTTCTAGGAGAAGTGAGTTGTGAAATAATTCCACAATCTCTCAGATGGTCGCTGAACTCTTGACTTAAGTATTCACCTCCTCAATCAGATCGAAGAACCTTAATACTCTTGCCAATTTGATTATGTACTTCATTTTGGAACTCTTTGAACTTTTCAAAAGATTCTGATTTGTGTCTAATTAAATAGACATAATCGTATCTACTGAAGTCATCAGTATATGTAATGAAGTAGTTGAAGTTTCCTCTGGAACTTAGGCTCATCGGACCGCATACATCAGTATGTATAAGGCCCAAAAAATCACTGGCCCTTTCATTGAGTTTGTTGAAAGGAGACTTTGTCATTTTGCCCAATAAACAAGATTCAGATTTCTCAAATGATTCATAATCAAATGAGTCCAAAAGTCCATCATCATGAAGTTTTTGGATTCGTTTCTCGTTTATATGCCCTAAACGACAATGCCAAAGAAAACTCGGGTTCGAATCATTTACTTTGAAGTGTTTGATATTAATGTTATATATATATATATGTGTAGATTGGTCAAGAATATAAAGCTCATTCGATAATGGGGCGCTGCCATAAAATAACTCATCTCGAGTAAAAGAACAACATTTGTTTTTAATCGAAAATGAAAAACCTTCAGTATCCAAAACCGACACAGAAACAATATTTATGCTTATAGCAGGTACATAGTAGCAATTTTCTAAAACCAAAACTAAACTAGATGGAAGAGACAAATTATATGTTCCTACGGCTAATGCAGCAACTCTTGCTCCAATTCCTACACGTAAGTCCACTTGCCCCTTCTCCAAGTTTCTACTGTTGCTTAGGCCCTGCATATTAGTACAAATATGAGCACCACAGCCGGTATCAAGTACCCATGAAGTAGAACTTGTTGAAGCAACATTTACTTCGATAACAAAAATACCTGAAGAAGCGTCATACTGTTTCTTCATCTTCTTGTAATCTTCCAAATATTTCTTGCAGTTTCTTTTCCAATGTCCTTGCTCGTTACAGTAATTGTAAATGTCCGTTTTAGATGGGTCAGGTCTGGTTCTGGGTATGGATGTGGCCGGCTCCTGGTTCACAACCGGGTCAGTTTTAGCCTTTCTTTTACCCTTGTCCTTCCCACGTTTCTTAAACGATTTACCCCTTGCACTAAGAGTACAGGCGGGGCACCCTTCTTGACATTCGGCTCTGCTGTCTTAAGCATTCCATGCAGCTCAGTCAACGTCTTCGTCATACTGTTCATATTGTAGTTCAATACGAACTGATGATAACAAGACGGCAGCGACTGAAGTATGATGTCTGTAGCCAACTCTTGGCTAAGGGGACAGTCTAGTTTAGCCAGATTATCAATATAACCCATCATTTTCATGACATGACTACTCACCGAACCATCCTTCGATAGTTTGCATTCAACGAGAGATTTCACTGTTTGGTATCTCTCATGTCGTGCCTGTTTCTAAAACATTCCCTTCAGGCCAGTCACAATCTCGATGGGCAACACACATTCTCGTACTGCACCTGCAGTTCCGAGGTCATGGTCGCAAGCATCAAGCATTGCACATCTATCACATCATTGGAATGCTTATCCCAAGCATTCCTAACTGCAACAGTAGCATTGGCAGCCGGTCTAGGAGGCAAGACTTGTTCCAAAACATAGTTTTTCTTCTTCTGCCTAAGAACAATTCTCAGGTTATGGTACCAACTCAGGAAATTCTTCCCATTCAACTTGTCCTTCTCAAGGACAGATCGAAGGGAGAATCAGTTGTGGTTATGGTTGTTGTTATTTGCCATAGCTGAAATTAAGAGAGGTAAGGAGTTTTAGTTATGATGATTTAAGTGTTGAGAAATCTTAACATATTTAAGAAAACTCACATTGTGTTCAATCAATAGTTTCTTGATTGAATACAATGATCTTGAGATCCATATTTCAGAAAAATCTGAGTGAGCTGAGCTCATCACCTAGACCTTAGTTATTTAGGGAAGCAACTTATTTGCTAGTTATATCACATATATAACTCTCGGTCGTGATTTGACATCTCATATGCTAAAATCACTCTGATGTCGCAAAGCTCAAGACGGTCTTGATAGCTGAGTCAAGTAAACCAATCTCATAGTCATATGGTAACGGTTACAATCTGCCTCACCCATGTCAAAGTAGATACCTAACCCAAGCTAGCCCACCATACGATGAAACGAGCCTTGACAGTTGACGTGAATTGAAAAGACATCAATTTATTGATATTTGTTTAATGAACTAAACTTTAACTTGAATGTATATCATATATGCACTCAAGAGGGTTAAAAGGGGATTTTAAACTCAAATATATCAAACCAAAGGCTTTAAAATTTTATGTATGAATTTTCTAATCATGACCCTGTGCCGGTTGACACCTGCTGGTTTTTCTCCAACTTGGTATAATTTTTCTTAAACCGATTGCGAGAAATCCAGATCTAGTCTAATTTTATTAAACCGGATCATTCAGAGCTATTTTATCACATCAGAACCCTAAAACCATAAATCCTAATTTTTCGATTTCAATGAAACCCTAATTTTCCGATTTCAATCAAACCCTAATTTTTGATTTCAATGAAATCCTAATCATGCAATTATAATTCAATTAAAACAAACTTTTAATCGATCAATCAAGCATGAAAACATCAAATTTCATTAAGATTACAACCAGCTCAAATTTTGATTTCAGCAATAATAAAATCAGCTCTGATTTTCTATTACATCAAAACCCTAATCATGCATTCTAATTCAATTAAAACAAACTTTTAATCAATCAATCAAGCATGAAAACATCAGATTTCAATAAGAATACAACCTGGCTTTGAAACCACTGTTAGGTTTTTAAGCAATTCGACAATTATCAATTGACTAATCTAGCAAAACCCTAAGCCTTAGGTCTTGTATTAACTTAATTGAATCTGATAAATAGAGAACTCGATTATACCTGAAGTTTGGTTAGTTTAGCGGATATAAGATCAGGTATGAAATCAGCAAGTGCTCCAAGTGTAGCACCTCTATTGATAGTCCACATGCACGCAAGTAGGAAAGAAGTTTGCTAGAACTTTGTGTGCAATTCTCTTAGGATTTCGACTTGTGCAATCAGCGGCTAGGGTTTCTTATCTTTTCAAAAATGTGCCCTATATCATATATATATATAGGGAGTTTATGTTAACCTAATTAATTCCTAGTTGAACTAAGATTAATTTAGGCCCAGCCCAAAACACCTAATTAATTCCTAGTTGAATAAGGATTAATTTAGGTCCAGCCCAAAACACCTAATTAATTCCTAGTTGAATTATGATTAATTTAGACCTGGCCCAAAACACATGTTCTCATCCGAAATCATGTATTATTACGCTCAAGTCATGAATCATTCCTATAATGATCATTCCCAATTGAATTCTCTCCATTTGCTTAGGTGTGTGACCCAATAAGATCATATAGTACTAGCAGTAAGTATCTCAACTCACAGATTATAAGTGGACTCTACCAAGCCATTACAACCCTTAGTACCATATGACTTTGTCTAATCTCGATGTTAGAACCGACCGCACGAGTAAGTACAAATGATTGCAGGACATTCCCAACATCTTGTCACTAACCTTTTCCTTCATGAAGGACTTCAAGGACATGTCCATGGTGTCCTTGACGTTGTCACTACTCTCACCCCACTTCAACCTCTTCACCTTGTCATTGTTTTGTGGTGGCTGTTTTCTTCTGAAGTCGAACATGAGCCTCATGTATGACCACTTCCTATACAAAGAGAGCATCAATATCAGAAACTCTATCACATAACCAAAACCAACATTACGGAACCTAAAACCTACAACTCAACCCAAAACCTACTGAACAGATACCAAAACCTACAACTCAACACCAAAACCTACAAGTCATCGCCAAAACAACAAGTCATTGCCAAAACCTACAAAACAGATACCAAAACCTACAACTCAACGCCAAAACTTACAAGTCATCGCCAAAACTTACATAACAGATACCAATACCAACATAAAAGAACCCAAAACCTACGGAAGAGAACCCAAAACATACAACTCATACCGAAACAGACATTACACGACCCAAAACCTACATAACAGACCCCAAAACCTGCATGTGCTGAATCAAAACGTACATCACATACCTTCCTTGATTTTTTTGGGGCGTCAATATCCGTCTCCCATACGCTCTCATAGAGGACCCCTCCAAGTATATCCATAATCATATTATGGAGTCTACAGTCCCCCAACACTTCTTCCGCCCAGAAAGGATAACATCTTCCACCGCCTTGTGGACCATGTTCTTAACATGAAGAATCTGCAAAAATGTTTAATTTCACATTAACCAACCATACCTACAAAACGTGTAAGTAAACCTACAAAAAGTCTATCAAAACCTACAAAACAACATACATTTCTGTCTTCTCAGTTCTGTATCTCATCCTATAGTATGACATCCAGGCTTCCTTTAGCCATACCTATTTCACAGCGGAGTAAGGGTACATCAAGATCATCTCTTTGGGAACCATAAAGCTTCCCAAGGCATTCAACATACTCTAATGCCCATATAAGCAGCACATGGACCCAACCATGTATGGTGTACGTTAGCCCAGGGTATGACCCCCTTTTGATGGATCTGATTAGTGATTGAAAGGAATCCCAACCCCAAGGATACCTTTGAAATATTGATAAACAGGTTTTTTACGGTGTTTTCTCAAAATACCAAACTGTCTATTTAATCAATTGCAGTACAGTATGGTGTCAATCCAATGGGAGAGTAACTAGCAATCAAGATATAATCTACTTATTCTAATCTAAGCCAGATTCAGTTTTAGCGAGTGGTTATCTATCCTAGGTGACAATAAAACCTTAAAACAAAATGCTAAAAACGAAACACAGTATTAAAATGTAAAAAGCAGAGTATTAAAAGTAAAGCAATAGTGAAACTAATGATAAAGTGCAACACGAAATCTCAACCTAAAGCAGAGTATCAAAATCACGAAAATTCAATAGAGGAAAAACGGGTTCTCGAGGATTAGGATCAATGATTAGGGTATTCCTAGGGGTTCTAGACTTATCTATCAACCTATTTAGATGACCTCTAAGCAAGGAATCACAAAGTAATCACATTCGCTCTCGCGCAATGGGACCTCTCCTAAAAGACAACCTGACTTGACTCTCGCCCAATGATTGGAAATTCAAGAGGCCTTAAGTATGGACCTTACAAAGCCTAATAACACCCTAGACAATCAATCTCTTGAGCTAGGAAGATGCTATCTTAATTTAAGCATGTTCAAGTGATCCCCCAAACGCCTCTCGGGGGGGATTCACCAAGAGATCGAATTTCAATTGATCAGAAAGAAACAAGCATTAAGAACACTTAAACTAAAGAGATCTAAGACCTTAATTAAACATAAACAAATCTAGAAATCCCTAAGTTTTCCCCTAATTTCACCATTTCCTCAAGAACCCTAGACTAACTTACTCAGAATTCATGAAATAAAACAAAGACTTAAAATCGAAAATCAATTGCATAACACTTTAAAACTAAAAAAATCGTAAATGCCTTAGTGAAAATATAAGACTCAAAATTTGCTAGAAAATATTGTATATTGAAACTTGAAATTCTAGTACAATTTATAGACCAAAAGATCTTAAAGAAAAAGGAAAAATACTTAAAGAGAAAAAGGGAAAAATTCCCTTGAAAGAAAAATGGGAATTTCCTTTAAAAGTTAAAAGGAAATTTCCCTAAGAAAGAAAAATAGAAAAGAACTAAAAGATAATTGGGCTTGCACAAAGGGGCTTTTGATGGGCCTTTTTCACAGAGAAGCCCAAAGATTCAATTTTCGTCTAAAGTCTCAGTTCTGGTCCGTAAAGGCACTCGACCAAGTGATGGTCGAGTGTCATGCTCGAGTGTCGGAGACTCGAGTGACAAATCTTCTAGTTTGCATTTTGAACTTCAACCTTAGACCAGTTGATTCCTCATTGGTCTTCTTGTACTCCGAAATACTTCGTGATAAGCTCCAAAAAGTACCTAAAAGTCCCTTTTATGCAATGTATGCAAAGCTCGATACTAATAATGCAAATTATGCTAAAAGGAACCTAAAACAACGATAATAATGCAAGTATGAATGCAAAACATGCTAAATAATGGTCCTAAAATGTGGTAAAATGCAGACACATCAACTCCCCCAAACTTAGTCTTTGCTTGCCCTCAAGCAAATGTGCATCTAAGAAGGAAGAGAAGTTGCTAACAATGGGAACATCTTACTTAAACAAATGACCTGCCAAATCAAAAAACTGTAACCCACAAGTGAAACCTCATTCTTTTGTAAGAACCACAATTTACTTTCATCAAGGCTTTGCATCAAGACCGATTATTTCCTAACACTTAGTTGGTCTCTTAAGAAATTCAGATTCGAAACCTATTTCTTTCAAGTGCAGTCCGCAAAAGGGGCTATTAATCAAAGACCTTGGGATTCAACTTCCTCAAATTCAGCTAGTCACTAATGGTTTAAGCATTTTCGATCACTTCTCAACTCCTTACTAGTTTTTATTGGCTTTTTAGCTTTATCAATGAAGCACGAAAAAGTACGGGTTTACGCACAGTCCCGGTTCACCTTAGGCATCGATGTATTAGCTTTATCAATGAGACGCGAAAAAGTACGGGTTTACGCACAGTCCTGGTTCATTTTAGGCGATATCAAAATGGTTTTATTGATGAACACAAGAAGGTACGGGTTTACGCACAATCCCCGTTCATCTTAGACCATATATTTTGAGCCGAGTTTTGAAAAGGATGATTCTATATTCACCTTATGCTTTTCTTTTTACTTAGCTAGCTGAACCTAAGGAAGGATCTTATGCAATGTATCTCAAGCCCCTAATTTGGAAAATAGAATTCGATTATGAGGTAACAAATCAGGTTCTTTTCAAGACACAACCTAAGTATCGGTTTCAAAGGTTAATGATCTACATATCAGTGTTCAAGAGGGAAAAAACGCGAGTCTAAGGGTTCAATATGGTTACTAGCCAATCAACCTAGCAAGTCTACCTATCTAGCAAGATGATTCCCGAAATTCTAGACTCAATCCTATATGAATGCAATGCAGCTACATGAACACTCTGTTTTTGACTTATGCATTTTCGATTCTTTTCAAAAAAAAAATTTTTGGTTTTTCTATGCCTTAGATGTGATGCAAATGGACAAATGCAAGAATGAAAACTAAGAACCACAGAAAACAAAGTCAAATATCCTCTAGAACCCTCCCCCAAACTTAAATCACACAGTCCCTTGTGTGTATAAAAGTCCGAAAGAGGATCCTAGACCAGCAAGTCAAGTGAAAAATATGCAAAAGCAAGCTAAGTAAAAGAAATGCAAAAGCAAGTCAATTGAAAAATATGCAATGGTATTTATAATGAAAGGAAGGGGTTTTTGTACCTCTTAATGATTCCAGTAATCGAATGCCACATTTCGCATGAGCTCCATGTAGTAGTCATTATGCCTTTGACGCTCGAGCTCAGCTTGCTCGAGCGTGTCCGTCGAGTGTTCGGAATGCTTGACTGATTGGTGCTCGAGCGGTTGGCTCGAGCTTGCTCCTGCTGCATCGAATGGTCTTCTGTATGAGAAGGTTGCTGGGTTAGCTGAGGAGCGTCTAGCTGGTGCTGGTTGGTGTTGCCTCTCACGATCTGTGGATATGGAGGCTCTTCTTGGGCGAATTGTTGGTGGTGGTGGTGGTCCGCTGTTCCTTTCTAGAGCTGCAACTCTTCTACTTAGATCATCGTTTTCTTGCCTTCTAGCTTCGTCGCTAGCAGTCAGCTTCTTCACCTTCTTCATCAACCATTTGTTCATTTTCTGCAACAAGCCTATGTGCTTGTGTGCTTCTCGGATTGGTTCTCCTTGACGAGGTGGCATCGTGTATTCTTCAAAACAATATGCCTCGGGATCCACCTCATCGCTGTTTGTTGGTGATGAACTCTGCTGAGGTTCATTGGGATCGTACAAGGCTTCTAGAGGTGGGTTGAAATCCGTGTTTTGCCCCATTCTTATTGTCGTGTACTCCCTGTTTGGCAAGAGTAGAAAAGCGTTTGGTCTAAGTAAATGATGAAAAGAGTAAAGGAGCTTACCTCGAACTTCCGTCGTAGCCAAGAATTGACTCCTCCTTAAATGATCGATGTTCATGAACCGAGGGTCAGCCCATTGTGTCTCATCGATTGGCACATTGCACCTTTCCAGAATGCATGTGATAAGTCCGCCAATGGTGATCTTTCCATCACGTCCTCCAGTTTTGTTATCCCTTGCCCAATCTCGGTATGTGACTAATTGGTTAGCAAACTGGATGGTTAATCCAGCATTGTTTTGATCTCCAATAATTGGGGATCCGTCACTCTTTGTACCAACAATGTCTTTAAGAGCAGTCATCAACATCTCCATTTCTCCTAGATTAATTGTTCCAGTAGTAAAACGTGAGAAAAATGTATTTGCTAGGATTGTTCGAAAATACCTCAATGCCGGGTTTCGGATCAGTGATGCCTTAGATCGGGAGGATGAGAATCTGCTCCTTGTTGACGCAATCGACCTCCACACATCATCCAACTCAGCTCTATCAAAATCGGGTCCATAATTTTCGGACTCGGCCTTTGGGAACTCGAAGAGGTCCCTAAGTGCTTTGAATGTCATTCGATAGTCCCTTCCTCTTATTGCAAAGAAGATGTAACCGCCACCTTGCTTTTCTTGGAGACTCTCGTTTTCAGCATCGTATAGAACGATTTGAACCGTCGCCAAAAACTGAAGAGTCTCTTCCTTGTATGCTCTTTGCGGATATTGCACAAATGTGGACAGTCCACAATTTTGCAGCATGAGATCCACATCTCTCGTTATCCCCATTGCAGTTAGCGCTTCCTTGCATGGATAGCGGGTACCTAGAAAATCCATCCTCCGCAGATCGCTTAGTGCTCTTGCCGAGTTATGCCTCTCCTTCATCTCCTCTCTTTTTCCGGCAAGAATTATCTCTCTTGCTTCTGCCGCCTCTCTTTCGCCATATCCATTTTCACGGAGTGTTTCAGCAGCAAGGTCCGGGTCCAATTCGTCTTCATCCATGTATTCTCCTCTTTCTTCCGACTCATTCTCAGATTGCACTTCCATCCTCCTCTTCTCTTTTCTGCCGGGTCTGCTTGCGGCCATGGAAGACTCTCCTTGGGAAGGATTGCCTCTTGATCGAGCATTATTTTTGGCTCTGAGGCGGAGGAGGTTGGCTTTGTTGGATTTGCCGTCTGTCATGGTGAAAGTAGGTCGGAGGAAGAGCAAATGTGCGGACACTCGAACAAGACACTCAAGCAAAGGTGATCGAGTGTAGTGGATGAACAAAAAAAAGAGACGATTTGCTTCTGTAAAAGAGAGAACAACTAGAGAGAAATGTTAGAGAGAGAATGTATTTCGTGTGAATGGAAGAAGAGAGGCTCCTCCTCCTTTTATATAGGAGAAAAACAAGGGGGAGCCTTTTCAAATTCAAAATTTGAACTTGGATTAAATCAAATCTTTTTGAATTAAATGGAAAAGATATTGTATTAAAGAAAGATTTAACCCATTTTTCAGAGTAAATGTCTCCCCTTTCTCAGCTTTTGGCAGTTATAGGCTTGGAGGTATGTGAATAGGCATGAAGGCGGGACACTCGAGCCTGACACTCGAGCAGGTTTGGTCGAGTGTCAGTCTGCCAAAAGCTGGCTGATGCTCGAGTGGGACACTCGACCAGGCGTGGTCGAGTGTTGTCCCATCTTGTCGGTTTTGACCCTACTTGTCCCATGTGGGCCCCATTTTCCTGCAAAAGAGACCCAAAAAACCTTCCAAGTGCATGTAAGTCGAAATAGATGTATGAAAAAAATGATAAAATAGCAAATTTGTAAATATGCGAAAAGGAAGAAATTGAATGTATATACAGAGGATACCTTTGGGATTGCCTCCCAACTGCGCTTGTTTATAGTCTCAAGCTCGACTTTCCTCCTTTTTATTGGAGAGGAGGTGGTTCATCGAGCAGAACCGAAGTTCCCTCGGGAATCGTGCTGTTTGCCAAGTAAGGCTTTACTCTATGACCGTTTACAGTGAATCCTTCTCCATTGCTATTGGCTAAAGTGACTGCTCCATAAGGTAAAACTTGTAATACTTTGAACGGACCAGACCACTTCGATCGTAGCTTTCCGGGAAATAGCTTGAGTCTTGAGTTAAAGAGAAGTACTTGATCACCAACTTTGATTGTTTTCCGCTGGATCTTTTTGTCGTGAGCTGCTTTTGTTCGATCCTTGTATGCTTTTGAGCTGTCATATGCTTCGAGTCTGATTTCTTCGAGTTCGTGTAAGTCCATCTGCCTCTTTTCTTGTGCTGTCTTGATATCGAAATTCAAGAGTTTGGTTGCCCAAATCGACTTGTACTCTATCTCAACTGGTAAATGGCAGGATTTTCCATAGAGTAATTGAAAAGGTGTGCGGCCAATAGGTGTTTTGAAAGCAGTCCTATAGGCCCAAAGAGTATCATCCAATTTGGCGGCCCAATCACGTTTTGACAGCCCAACTATCTTCATCAAAATCGATTTGATTTGTCTATTAGAGACTTCAACTTGTCCGTTGGTTTGAGGATGATAAGGAGTTGCCACTTTGTGTTTAACCCCATGTTTCCTAAGCAAATTTTCGAAAACCTTGTTGACAAAATGGGATCCTCCATCGCTAATCACAACTCTTGGCACACCAAATCTGGGAAATATAATGTGTTTGAAGAGAAGTACCACCCTTGCATCGTTTGTAGGAGCTGCAATAGCTTCTACCCATTTAGAGACATAATCCACATCAACCAAAATGTAACTGTTTCCCAAAGAAGGAGGCTTAAATGGTCCCATGAATTCGATTCCCCAACAGTCAAACACTTCTATCTCCAAGATCGGATTCCGCGGCATCTCATTCTTCTTGCTTATACTGCCCATTTTTTGGCAGCAATCACATCTGGATATGAACTCTTGGCAGTCTTTAAAAATCGATGGCCACCATAACCCGGATTGAAGGATTTTTTGTGCTGTTTTGAATGCAGCAAAGTGTCCTCCATAAGTAGATCCATGACAATGTTCCAAAATTCCATTGACTTCCTCTTCTGATACACATCTTCTGAATAGTCCATCAGATCCTTGCTTGTAGAGATAAGGCTCATCCCAAAAATACTGCCTTACATCCGTAAAAAATTTCTTCCTTTGATGATAATTCAAGGTTTTAGGCAGTTCTCCTCCGACCAAATAGTTTACCAAATCGGCATACCATG
This sequence comes from Lepidium sativum, assembly GCA_023374145.1. Lineage (NCBI taxonomy): Eukaryota > Viridiplantae > Streptophyta > Magnoliopsida > Brassicales > Brassicaceae > Lepidium > Lepidium sativum. The sequence continues at coordinate 58,867 of JAKUCM010001782.1, forward strand.
GTAAACATGTGCCCACAAACTTCGATCCGATCGAAAAACGCCTTATTTGTCTGTGGGTTTGACACTCGAGCAGGTGGTGCTCGAGTGTCATGGTCGAGTGTTCGGTGGAAAAACTCAACAGTTGCTCTTCAGGCATAGAATCATTCATTGGAAGGGTTTCTTCAACCTGTATCCTTGATAAGTGATCAGAAACACCGTTTTCAACCCCTGGTTTATCGACTATCTCCATGTCGAATTCTTGTAGCAACAAAATCCATCTAAGCAGTCTAGGCTTAGCATCCTTCTTTTTCATCAAGTATCTTAGAGCTGCATGATCAGTATGCACAATAACTTTTGATCCAACCAGATAGGACCGGAATTTCTCAAAGGCGAACACAACTGCAAGCAATTCCTTCTCCGGTGTGGCGTATTTCACCTGGGCTTCGTCTAGTGTTCTACTAGCATAGTAGATCACATTCAGCTTCTTATCTATCTTCTGTCCCAGAACTGCTCCAACAGCATAGTCACTAGCATCACACATTATCTCAAAAGGGAGATTCCAATCGGGTGCTTGAACTATTGGTGCTGTTATCAAGGCGTCTTTAAGCTCGAGAAAAGCCTTGAGGCATTCCTCGTCAAAGACGAAATCCGCCTCCTTACAAAGGAGACGAGTCAAAGGTCTAGCAGTTTTCGAAAAGTCTTTGATGAACCGCCTATAGAATCCTGCATGTCCCAAGAAACTCCTAATGTCTTTGACAGTTTTCGGCGGTTGCAACTGAAGCATAACCTCTATCTTGGCTTTGTCGACTTCAATGCCCCTTTCAGAAATCTTATGACCTAGAACGATCCCTTCTTTCACCATAAAGTGGCATTTCTCCCAATTAAGCACTAAATCCGTCTCAACGCACCTAGATAGAACCCTGCACAAGTTTGACAAACAAGAGGAGAAGGAAGAACCATAGACAGAGAAATCGTCCATGAACACTTCGACCATCTCCTCAATCAGATCCGAAAATATAGAAGTCATGCAACGTTGAAAAGTAGCAGGTGCATTACAAAGACCAAATGGCATTCTCCTATATGCAAATGTACCATAAGGGCAAGTAAAGGTTGTTTTTTCCTGATCATTTGGATGTATAGGGATTTGGAAAAATCCACTATATCCATCAAGGAAACAATAATATGAATGATTAGCCAACCTTTCAAGCATTTGGTCGATGAATGGCAAAGGATAATGATCTTTTCTAGATGCAGAATTCAATTTCCTAAAATCAATGCACATTCTATGTCCTGTAATGGTTCTAGTTGAAATCAAATCATCATTTTCGTTTCTAATGACAGTGACCCCTCCCTTTTTAGGCACACAATGCACAGGAGACACCCATTTACTATCAGAAATAGGATAGATTATATCAGCATCTAACAGTTTTAAAATTTCTTTCTTAACGACCTCCTTTAAATTCGGATTCAATCTCCTTTGAGGTTCCCTGCTAGAATAAGATTCATTTTCAAGGTGAATTCTATGTGTGCATAAATCGGGAGAGATCCCTCTAATGTCAGACAGTGAGTATCCTAAGGCTTTTCTAAACCGTCTTAATTCAGAAAGCAACATGTTTAACTCATCATCACTTAATGCATTATTTACTATTACTGGATAAGTAGAGTTAGATCCAAGAAATGCGTACCTGAGCCCAGAGGGGAGTGGTTTGAGTTCCACTTTCGGCGATTTGAGCTCCGACCAGTCATCATCGAGCGGACACTCGACCTTAGTGTGGTCGAGTGTTATGGTCGAGTGTTGATTTCCAGAGGCTAAATCGGAATGCTCGAGCTTGGTGTGCTCGAGTGTTGAGGTCGAGTGTAAGGTTTCGAACTGTTTTTCACCTTTCAGTGATTTGCAAGAGTCCAACAAGCCTTTGTAGACCTCAGTTTCTTCGTATATGTATCCATCACAACCGTTTTTTATTAAAGCAGTACCAAGGTGGTCTTTCTCCATCAATTCTCCAAATAGGTCCTTTGAAAGATCATATATTTCTTGCACCACGAACAGTTGACCCTCAATGGTCGTTTTTTTCATTATGTCACTGATGCTGAAAGTCATCTTGAAATCTTTCCCAAGGTTGAGTTCGATTTCTCCTTTTGGCACATTGATCACAGCTCCTGCAGTGGCTAAGAAGGGCCTTCCAAACAGCAAAGGGTCCTTTGGTTCTTCTCCCATATCTAGAACAACGAAATCCGTGGGGATTTCTACTCCTCCAACCCGAACTGGTAAGTCTTCTAGAATTCCATGTGGAATCCTAACCGAACTGTCAGCTAGTACTAAGGATATCTTACAAGACTTGTATCTATCGAACCCTAATCGTTTGTCGACTGTTAGAGGCATTAGGCTGATCGATGCCCCTAAATCACACAAGCAACTCCTGAATGTGAGAGGTCCAAGCGAACATGGAATTGTGAATGTTCCTGGATCATCGAGCTTCTTAGGCACAACCTTTCTTTGTATAATAGCGCTGACCTCATGAGTTAACACAACCATCCCTTCGACTTCTTGTGTTCTGTCCTTGACTGCGTCTTTCAAAAACTTTTGATAAGGGGGCATTAGCATAAAGGCGTCTAGAATTGGTATTTTCACTTCAACGTCCCTCATCTGCTTTTCAAAGAGAGCTTTGTACTTATCTGCAACATCCTTTTTGAATCTCTGCGGAAAAGGAAGCTGCGGTTTGAAAGGAGGTGGAGCAAACGTCTTTGGGTCTTTTTGTATATCGGTTGTGTTTCTAGGCTGATCTTCGGACACTCGAGCAGGTGGTGCTCGAGTGTGCTGGTCGAGTGTCAAAGATTTCGGCTTTTTCGTGCTGATTTATGTCTGTTCTCCGACCAAATCATCCTCCCCTTCAGGAAGGACACTGTCCTCAGTGTTCTCTGTTGGGTCAGCACGAATTAGCAATTCACGGCCACTACGGAGTGTAATGGCGTTGGCGTGATACTCCTTAGGATTTTGAACAGCTTTTCCAGGTAGCTGTCCGGTTTGTTTGTTTGTTGATGAAGATCCTTGTTGATTCTCCACATATTTGAGACGAGCATTGAGAGTCTCAAATTTGCAGTTGAGTTCATTATGTGAAGCATCGATCTTAGCATGTACTTCAGCAAATTTCCGTGTTAATTCGGAAGCGCTGGCCGTCTGTCCTTTTAGTATCTGCTGCAAGATGTCCATCACTTCAGGTGTTTGTTGTGGTGGTTGGGTGTTGTATCCAGTAGGTGGTTGGTGGTGTGTTTGCTGGTACTGTTGTTTGGGTATGAATGGTTTTGGTTGTGGTTGCGGATGTGGTTTGGGTGGGTACACCTGGTCGTTTGGATTCGCTACATTTGTGTTTCTGTAGGATAGTTTGGGGTTAGGTTTATAGCTGTTGAATTGTCTGAAATTGTTGCTTTGGTTCTGTACGAAATTGACCTCTTCAACCTCGTCATCGTCTTCTTCAACCCGTTCTGTTTCACTGACATGGTGTACTTGCTTATGGTGAGCTGAAAGTAGCTTGTCTAGTTTGTCTTGTATGGCTTTGAGCTCCTTTCTACTAACCATATCTGAATCCGTTACGCCTCTAGGAGTTCGATCATAGTCTTCACTGTATTGGCCGTCTGCTTGAGCTAAATTCTCCACTAATTCCCATCCATCATCGACATCTTTATTCAGAAAATTCCCATTGCTGGCTGTGTCTAGCAACATGCGTATCTTGGGGATCACGCCTCTGTACAGAGTACTGAGAAGGGACTCAGTAGTGAAACCGTGATGAGGACATTGCGATTGGTACATCTTGAATCGTTCCCAAGCCTCAGAGAATGTTTCTGAATGGTTTTGCTTAAAACCAGAGATGGAATTGCGAAGTTTCGCAGTTCTGGAATTTGAAAAGAATTTGCCTAGAAATGCTTCTTTGCAGGCGTCCCATGATGTGATAGATCCTTGTGGCAAGTGTTTTTCCCATAGATGTGCTTTGTCTCCAAGAGAAAAAGGAAACAATCGCAATTTCAGAGCATCCTCACTAACCCCGTTTATTTTTGTCAGACTGGTTAATCTTTCAAATTCATCAAGATGATCTAGTGGGTCCTCAGAAGGTAAACCATGAAATTTACTGTTCTGAACCATGGAGATCATTCCACTCTTAATCTCAAAGTTGTTGTTGGTGATGGCTGGTGGGACAATTCCATGGCGTTGAGTGTGGATACTGGGAGCATCACCGGCACCAATGTGTCTAACTCTCCTAGGACGAGTTCCTAGTTCAGTAGCTTGTACTTGTTCTTCCATGTTAACCTGATCCGTGTATTCTTCGTTCAATCGGTTCCGTTTTCTCGCAAGTATTCACGAGGCAAACGGTCTATTCTGTCAGAGTATGGAATGAGGTCTTCACTACCACGGGATCTGGTATTCATGCAAGTGATTTTTGTGGTTGGAATTAGCACTCGAGCGGGTGGTGCTCGAGTGTAGTGATCGAGTGTTTCTTGGTTTTGCTAGAGCTCTCTGGAAACAGGAGAAAAATCAACGAGCTCGATTTGTGTTGATCGAGCTTGTTGATCGAGTGTACCTGAAAGCAAAGAAAAAACCAGAAACGTTTTTAGAATAATAGTATATTAAACTTAGTCTGAGAAAAGTGATTTTCCTAATTGTAGCTAACTAATCCCAGTCGGCAACGGCGCCAATTTGATAAACAGGCTTTTTCACGGTGTTTTCTCCAATACCAAACTGTCTATTTAATCAATTGCAGTACAGTATGGTGTCAATCCAATGGGAGAGTAACTAGCAATCAAGATATAATCTACTTATTCTAATCTAAGCCAGATTCAGTTTTAGCGAGTGGTTATCTATCCTAGGTGACAATGAAATCTTAAAACAAAATGCTAAAAACGAAACAAAGTATTGGAATGGAAAAACAGAGCATTAAAAGTAAAGCAATAGTAAAACTAATAATCAAGTGCAACACGAAATCTCAACCTAAAGCAGAGTATTAAAATCACGAAAATTCAATAAAGGAAAAACGGGTTCTCGAGGATTAGGATCAATGATTAGGGTATTCCTAGGGGTTCTAGACTTATCTATCAACCTATTTAGATGACCTCTAAGCAAGGAATCACAAAGTAATCACATTCGCTCTCGCGCAATGGGACCTCTCCTAAAAGACAACCTGACTTGACTCTCGCCCAACGATTAGAAATTCAAGAGGCCTTAAGTATGGACCTTACAAAGCCTAATAACACCCTAGACAATCAATCTCTTGAGCTAGGAAGATGCTATCTTAATTTAAGCATGTTCAAGTGATTCCCCAAACGCCTCTCGGGGGGGATTCACCAAGAGATCGAATTTCAATTGATCAGAAAGAAACAAGCATTAAGGACACTTAAACTAAAGAGATCTAAGACTTTAATTAAACATAAACAAATCTAGAAATCCCTAAGTTTTCCCCTAATCTCACCCTTTCCTCAAGAACCCTAGACTAACTTACTCAGAATTCATGAAATAAAACAAAGGCTTAAAATCGAAAATCAATTGCATAAAACTTTAAAGCTAAAAAATCGTAAATGCCTTAGTGAAAATATGAGACTCGAAATTTGCTAGAAAATATTGTATATGTAAATATAAGACTCGAAATTTTGCTGGAAAAGATTGTATATTGAAAGTAGAAATTCTAGTACAATTTATAGATCAAAAGATCTTAAAGAAAAAGGAAAAATACTTAAAGAGAAAAGGGGAAAAATTCCCTAGAAAGAAAAATGGAAATTTCCTTTTAAAAGTTAAAAGGAAATTTCCTTAAGAAAGAAAAATAGAAAAAGAACTAAAAGATAATTGGGCTTGCACAAAGGGGCTTTTGATGGACCTTTTTCGCAGAGAAGCCCAAAGGTTCAGTCTTCGTCTAAAGTCTCAGTTCTGGTCCGTAAAGGCACTCGACCAAGTGATGGTCGAGTGTCATGCTCGAGTGTCGGAGATTCGAGTGACAAATCTTCTAGTTTGCATCTTGAACTTCAACCTTAGACCAGTCGGATTCCTCATTGGTCTTCTTGTACTCCGAAATACTTCGTGATAAGCTCCAAAAAGTACCTAAAAGTCCCTTTTATGCAATGTATGCAATGCCCGATACTAATAATGCAAATTATGCTAAAAGGAACCTAAAACAATGATAATAATGCAAGTATGAATGCAAAACATGCTAAATAATGGTCCCAAAATATGGTAAAATGCAGACACATCAATCGTGCGCAAATCTTCTTATTTACTCGATCGATCCGCCTTTCTTCATGTTGTGCTCTGGATTGAGCGGTAACTATGCTCGATCGATCCTTGATTTTCAGGTCGGGCAATGGATTGTGCGCTTTTCGTGCTCGATTAGTCGGTCTTTGCTCATTTGGTCAGGCTGTGCTCATCCAGTCGGGCAACGGATCGTGCACTACTCCTCCATTGATCGATCCATGCTTTTCCAGTTGGACAATGAATCGTGGGCAAGTCCTGGTCGGTCGAAGCTTTGTGCTTGGTCGTGCTTTTGATCGTGCGCATCCTACTCTATGCCTTTGATCGATCGATCATTGGTAGATCAATCTATCTGTGTCTTCGAGATCTTCTTACTTTTGAACAAAAAAACACCAAAAACAAAAACGAAATCAAACAAAAAGGAAAAACGAAAAACAAATTACAGTCATTACTTTACTCAGACGCCATTCAGATGGCAGAACTGCATGAGTGAGGTTTGCTCACTCCTTGGACACTAATTTCCTCAATGGTGAACCTTTTCAACTGGTCATCCTTCCTATGTATCGTCCTTCCTGATGCATCCAGCAATGCAACAGTTCCATCGCGGCCAATTTCCTTGACCGTGTAAACTCCACCAGTATCAATTCCAGGGTTGTCTACAACAAGACCATTAACATCGTAGTTGCAGAATCTGTCAAGACGATAAATGAGACAAGTATCTTGATATTCAGCTGAATCCCTCTCATGTTCGCGGAACAACTCATACTGCTCGTCACAGTCACTGTCTTCTTCATCATCTTAAATCATCCCACAGAAATGACTCGAAGAAGCTCAAATGGAGTATGAAACGTCTTTGTCGACATTCCGCAACACGATTCTCTGACTCCGAAAGTCTAACTTAGCCCCAGCTGTGTTGAGGAATGGCATTTCCAACAAGATCGAAATGGCTCATTCCTTTGCCATCTCAACAACCATAAAATTTGTAGGGATCTTGCAATTCCCGACCAGGAGACTGAAGTCAACAAGTCTTCCTTTAGGGACCTTGGAAGATGCATCTCCAAGCGAAACAGAGGAGTGATGTGCTTGCATCAGCTCAATACCAAGCTTATCCATAGTCTCCAAGGAGATAACATTGATACTAGCTCCAGAATCGCATAAGGCATCGTTGAAAACTAGCTGTCCAACCCGGCATGCTATCGTGAACTCTCCTTGATCTTCTACCTTCTCAAGCTCCTTAAGGTATGGAGCTTGAGTATCGTGCTTGCTCTCAACCAAACTCCCTGCTTCAGAGTTCACCACATTGCAAGATTCTCTGGGATTTTTCTCAAGCTTCCCAGGTAGGGCTCCTTGGGGGCGTCTAATAGCTTCAGCAGTCTGGGCAACTTGTGTGTCCAGCTTCTTGAGGTGCATAGAAACTGACTCAAACTTCACATTCAGGTCATTGTAGATGTTATCCATCTTAGCATTAAGCTCCTTAATAGTCTTTTGCTGCTCAACAGCGAGCTGCTGAATCAGGGACTTAATTTCTTTGTTCGACGTCCCTGAAAGTGCTGCTGGAGGTTGTTGCTGCATTGGTGGCGGTACATAAGGCTTGTACAGTCTTTGTCAATTACTCCCTCCTGTGTTCTGAGCAAACAGTTTCTAGTTGTTCCATCTCTGCCCTGAGTTCTGGACGAATGGCTTTCCCTGAAATGGTGACCCTTGGGGCAGTGTAAGTGCTGGAAAAGTGACATCATGTGGGTTTTCAACGTTAATGCTCCTGTAGGAAAGGTAGTTTGGGTTCTATTCCCTGTTCTGCCAGTTAACATAGTCGACCTCCCTTTGATCTTCAGAACTAGCCGAAGTATCTTGAACTTGAGCCACTTCTCTACTGTCCTCAACCTGATTCACACTCCTCTGATTACCCTGATTTTCTCGGATCAGGATATCCAACTTCTCGGCAATGTCATCGATTCTCTGAATTTCTACACTGTTTACCTTACTAGTCTGATCATATTCCGGATAATGACTACCAGAACTTGCAGTTAGGTTGTCAATTAAAGTGAAAGCTTCATCCCTAGTGTTGTTCATGAAATCCTCATTGCTGCCAGCATTCAGAGAATTTTTGTACTCCCACTCGATCCCGCTGTAGAAGGTGTTGAGGAGTTGTTCATCCGAGTACCCATGGTGCGGACAGTCTCGCTGGTACTCCTTGAAACATTCCCACGCTTCATTCAAAGATTCCCTAGATCGTTGCTGAAATGATGAAATCTTGCTCCTGAGAGCTGCAGTCTTGGATTTCATGTAGAATTGGTCGAGAAATACTGCTCGAACCTGAGCCCATGTGGTGAGTGATCCTGGAGGTAGTCAACACAACCACCTGGAAGCTCTGTCAGAGAGTGAGTGATGGAAGAGCTTACACTTCACATAATCAGCACGTACACCATTAGAGCTAGTGGTCCCGCATATGTCCTCGAAGTTCTCTACGTGGTCCATAGGATTCTCCTCTAGAAGTCCATTGAAGACATACTGCTTGACTAACCCAATGAGCTGAGGTTTTTCTCATAATAATTCCTCTCAATAGAAAGAGCTCGAATAGCCGAGCGATTTCCAAAGTGAGTGTGTGGAGTGTCCATGTCTCCTATCGCTCTGCGTTGAGCAGGCTCCTGTACTCTTTTAATCTCAGCCAACTCTCTCTACAACTGATGCACCATTGTGGTCATTTCCTGCGGATCATGCGCTTGATTTCCTGGAGGATTCATATTTCTGGCTCTTCGGTTTTCTGTTTCAACTCTCGCAAGCTCCTGATTATCTAAGTTGAATAGGTGTTCTGAACCTTAACTTCTGGTCATACACCTGAAAAAGAACAAAAACAAACAAAAAGGAAAATGTAAGTAACGATATAGACTTGAAACTATGAACAGAAAATTGAAAAGCAAATATTGGTTCCGCGGCAACAGCACCAAAAACTACGAGTTTTAACCCTATATCCTACTGTAAGTGCACAACAAAAGAAATAGTATTTAGGGATCGAATCCACGAAGAACCAAGTTACACTCTCATTTTCTATTGAATCGCAAGCTATATCAATCGAATGAAGGGAGTGAATTCTGACAACTTTGATGTGATTGTAATTAAATATTCAGGAACTACTCTAATCTTAATCTCGGCTTGAACATAAATAAAGGTAAGCCAACTCTCATTGAATCTACCCCTCTATTAATAACCTAAAGTTCCTAACTCTCGTTGGTTTCAGATTACAAATAGGCTTTATCGTTTGGGTTCAATTACCCACAATCCAACCTAGCATCAACTCTCGTTGGTAGTGAAGGAATTGCTCTTCTAATCTAGTTCTAGTTCTTAACAATCTTCTGGAAAGTTAACAACCTAAAATCATCGACTAGGTGATGAGGCTAATCCATGCATTAGACTCGAGTATTAGAAGGAGACTCATCTATTCATCAATCTTATTTGTTCTCCAATAGTGAATTCTAAAACCCTAGAATCCCTAGATCTGATCAAAGATTTACTCAGACATAGAACAACAAATTTGGCAAGTCATGATGAACTGAAATTGAAATTGCATTAACAGAAATAAAAAGCATTCAAAAATTCTTCTCAAGTATGAAGAGATCTTCTTCCTAGCTTACAAACTCTTAAAACTCTGTAAAATTCGTCTCTCACAACTCAAAAACTGCTCTCTAATTAAAAATAGGAAAATGAGTATTTATAGGGCCCAAAATAAGAGCTGAAAATCGTGAAATTAGGTTTCTGCGAAAGGTCTTTGATCGATCGTTCCTTGGCTGATCGATCGATCTTTTGGGATGATGCATCGATCTTCTCAAAAACCAACTTGTTCTTCGGATCGTGCGCATAATTCTTTCGGATCATTGATCGATCGATCGGTCTTTCCCTTCGTGGAGAATGCCGGAAAATGCTTCTAACCTTTCCAAAGTCCACCTTCAAACATGATTCCAACTCTGAAGGTTTTTTACCTGAAATCTCAATTAAAACATAGACAAATTTTCCATATATAACTGTAATAATGAGCTCAAAACCGACAAAATATTAGGAACATCACTGTCATATGCCTCAAGTCTGATCTCTTCTAGTTCATGCAGATCCATTTGTCTTTTTTCTTGGGTTGTCTTGAGGTCGAAGTTCAGAAGCTTGCTCGCCCAAATCGACTTGTACTCGAGTTCTACTGGCAAATGGCAAGACTTTCCATAGAGTAGCTGAAAAGGCGTTCTCCCAATGGGTGTCTTGAAAGTTGTCCTATAAGCCCAAAGAGTATCATCCAATCTAGCGGCCCAATCGCGCTTTGACAGCCCAACTACTTTCATCATAGTAGACTTGATCTGCCAATTGGATACCTCAACATGCCCACTAGTTTGGGGATGATATGGAGTTGTGCTTCGTGAGCAAGCTTTCAAAGACTTTGTTGATGAAATGGGATCCTCCATCACTGATCATAACTCTTGGCACTCCAAACCTGTGAAATATTATGTGTTTGAACACCTTCAGTACTACATTTGCATCGTTTGTGGGGGATGCAATGGCTTCCACCCATTTAGAGACATAATCCACAGCAACCAGAATGTAGCTGTTCCCCCCAGCAATCAAACACATCTATTTCCAAGATAGGATTCTGAGGCATCTCATTCCTCTTACTTATACTGCCCATCCTCTGACAACAATCGCATCTGGATATAAACTCCTGGTTGTCCCTAAAGATGGATGGTCACCATAACCCAGCTTGAAGAATCTTTTGTGCTGTCTTGAATGATGTAAAGTGTCCACCATAAACAGATCCATGGCAGTGCTCCAATATCCCCTTAACTTTTTCCTCTGAAACACACCTTCTAAAAGCTCATCAGACCCTTTCTTGTAGAGATATGGTTCATCCCAGAAATATTGTTTCACATCCCTAAAAAATTTCTTCCTTTGGTGAGAGTTCAGAGTCTTAGGTAATTCTCCTCCTACCAAAAATTTCACCAGATCACCATACCATGGCAAGCAAGTTCCGACAAGTTTCAATCCGATCGAAAAATAACTCATCTGTCTGCGTGGCGGACACTCGACCTTAAGGTGGTCGAGTGTCATGGTCGAGTGTCTGATGGAGAAGCTCAATAGATGCTCCTCTGGCATATCATCGTCCATCGGAAGGGATCCTTTCACCTGCATCCTAGAAAGGTGATCTGCGACACTGTTTTCTATCTCAGGCTTGTCCACTATTTCCCTATCAAATTCCTGCAGTAAAATCCACCTAAGTAAACTAGGCTTAGCATCCTTCGTTTTCATCAAGTACCTCAGAGCTGTATAGTCTGTGTGTACGATAATCTTTGACCCAACCAAATAGGACCTGAACATCTCAAAGGCAAACACCACTGCAAGTAATTCCTTCTCTGTTGTGGCGTACTTCACTTGAGCCTCATCCAGTGTTCTACTAGCATAGTAAATCACATTGAGCTTCTTATCCTCCTTTTGTCTCAGAACTGCTCCAACAGCATAATCGCTAGCATCACACATTATTTCAAATGGGAGAGTCCAATCAGGTGCTTGAACAATAGGTGTTGTCACTAAGGCCTCTTTTGAGTTCTAGAAAAGCTTTGAGACACTCTTCATCAAAGACAAACTCTATTTTCTTACATAGGAGACGAGTTAGAGGTCTAGCGGTCTTAGAAAAGTCTTTAATGAAACGCCTATAGAACCCTACATGACCCAAAAAACTCCGAATATCCTTAACTGTTTTGGGAGGCTGCAGCTGAACATCACCTCTATCTTGGCTTTGTCTACCTCAATGCATTTTTTCTGATATCTTATGACCCAGAACGATACCCTCTCTGACCATGAAGTGGCAATTTTCCTAATTGAGCACAAGATCTGTTTCGACACACCTAGATAAAACCCTGCACAAATTCGACAAACAAGAGGAGAAAGAAGAGCGATAGACAGAGAAATCATCCATGAACACCTCAACCATCTCCTTAGTCAAATCTGAAAAATATCGAAGCCATGCAACGTTGAAATATAGTAGGTGCATTACAAATACCAAATGGCATTCTCCTATATATTCTGCCCAAGGTAGCCAACGCACCCAACTCAACGGTTTATCTTTCACAAAACATCACAAGTAAAACTCTAAGCACCTGTTGAGGACCTCGATCAGCCCGTCTGTTTGAGGGTGGTATGTGCTGCTTCTCTTCAGTTCTGTCCCTTGTGCATGAAAGAGCTCCGACCAGAACTTACTTAAAAAATCATGTCACGATCTAAGACAATTGTCTTGGGAAAGCCATGCAATTTGACAATATTTTGGATGAACGCAGCAGCTACCGTGATGGCTGTAAATGGATTTTTGAGTGGTATGAAGTGTCCATACTTGCTCAGCATGTCAACCACAACTAACACAGGGTCATAGCTTCTCGATTTTGGTAATCCTTCGACAAAGTCCATACTCACATCGGACCATATCTGTCTCAGGACTGGCAGTGGGTTCAGCAACCCCGTTGGCTTTAGGGTTGAATACTTGCACGTTTGACAAACCTTACACTCCTTTATGAACTTATCAATCGCTTGTTTCATCCCGAGCCAATAAACTTCCTCTTTCATCTGCTTATAAGTCTTGAGGAGGCCACCATGCCCTCCTATGCTACTACAATGAAACTGATTTATCAATTTTGGAATGAAGGGATATCTTCTCAGTATTATTATCCTTCCAACAAACCGTAAGATTTTCTCCTTGAGCTGATACTCGGATATTGGTAACTCATTACTCAGAATCTTCCTCATTATCTCGAGGCACTCAGTGTCTTCTGATTAATCTTGCTTGAGAGCCTCCATATCAATCGGCATGGGAATGGTGAAATTCAATTGATCTAACCTCTCTAGCTGCTGTCGTGACAATGCATAAGCCACACGATTCTCAGAACCCGATTTACTCCTCCCCTTTTCAGAGAATCCTTGGCTGATGTAAGCGATTGCTCGCTTACCTTGGGTCAGCACCGCTCATATCCCTGTTCCGGAGGCATCTGTTTCAATGACGAACGTGGAATTGAAGTCTGGCAGTTTTAACAGTGGAAGCTTAGTCATGGCTGCTTGCGCCTGCTCTCTCCAACTAAAGTTGTTCTTTTTAAGCAGTGCAGTGAGAGGCTGAGCTATACTCCAATAACCTTTGACAAACCTTCTATAATAGCCGGTTAGACCGAGGAACCCTCGCAAGGCTGTGATGTTCTTAGGGACGGGCCAACAGGACATAGCTACTATTTTCTCTGCGTCGGCTGCTACTCCTTTCTCTGAGATTGTGTGCCCCAAGTAAGCGATTTCCTTCACCGCAAAAGCACATTTCTTTGCATTTGCTACGAATGCGTGCTGTTTCAGAGTTTTTAAGACCATTTCCAGGTGCTTCTTATGACTCCTCAAATCTGCACTATATATTAATATGCCGTCGAAGAAGACCAGCACGAATTTCCTAAGGAATGGTCGGAAGACTTCGTTCATGACACTTTGGAAGGTCGTTGGCGCGTTTGTCAAGCCGAAAGGCATCACCATGAACTCATAGTGTCCTTCGTGTGTCCTAAACACAGTTTTGTATACATCAGCCCCCTTAACTCTGATTTGATGATACCCCGATTTTAAATCTATCTTTGAAAACACAACCGCCCCACTCAGCTCATCCAACAACTCTTCTATCACCGGAATGGGGTACCTATCAGGTATGGTCACTTTATTAAGTGCCCAATAGTCTACACAGAACCATCAGCCCCCATCCTTCTTTTTGACGAGTAAAATGGGACTGGAATACGGACTGATACTAGGCTGAATAATTCCAGAGGCTAACAATTCTTCCATCAGTTTTTCAATCTTGTTTTTCTGCGTAAATGAATACTTGTAGGGTCTGCAATTAACGGGTCCCATCCCTTCCTTTGGGGTAATGGTGTGTTCCCTATTTCTGGTGGGTGGTAATCCTCTCGGTGTCTGAAAGACCTCCCAGCTCGGTCAGTATCTGTTCCATTGCACCCGGATATAACCTGCACGGAGTGCTCTTTCGACTTTCGAACAATTTCGAGAGTTCGACCAGATAGTATTCATCTCCCACTCCACTGTTCTTTCAGATGGATTTTAGGGACACTTGTTTCTTCACCAGTTGCAGAGTTCATGTCACTCTTTTCCATATCCCGTTCTGTTTAAACTCCAGCTGATGCAAAACCCAATTTACTTTGGTTTCTCCCAACTTAGCCAACCAAGCATATCCCAAGACTAGATCAGTGGTTCCCAAGTCAAAACACCAGAATTCTTCCGTGATTGTTACCTCGGGTAAGGTGAGCACCATAGCTTCACACTTCCCTTAACCTTTAATCACCTGACCGTCACCTACTGCTACGAAAATGGTCTCGTTTCCTTAACTTTCAGCCTCATTTTCGCCACCAAGCTCTTGGAGATGAAGTTACAAGTCGCTCCGGAATCAATTAAGACCACCACAGCCATCCCTTCGAGTTTTGCTAGCAGTCTTGGTGACTTCTCCATAGAGATACCCGTAAGAGACATTAACCGGATGTGTTCCAGTTCTGCTTCCTCACCACCTGCTTCTTGGGTTAACCTCTCACCCTCTTCTTCATCCCTCAGATCCATTTTCATCTCATCTTCCAATCCTAGGACCTGAACCTTCGAGTTGATCGGTACTTGTGCCCTGGGAACCATCTATCTCCATAGTGGCAACAGGGATTACTTCCCTTCACCGGTTCCGGCTGTGGTTTCCTCACCTCTCTCCTATCATCTTCATGTCTCTGATAAGGAACCACAGCAGTGTTCCTCTGTGAAGTTTAGGTATTGTTTTTGTAAGGGGAATAATTCCATGCGGTGTGATTCTTATAACCGCTTTGGTTACTCCACGAACTGTTCTCAGCTTCCTGATCTTCCATGATTTTGGACAGCTTGAACATGTGCTTGAGGTTAATCGGGCAACACCTCACAACCAGGTCTCGAATTTCCTTCTTCAAACCCCCTAAGAACATCTCTTCCAACACTGTTACTGGGATCTCAGGTAAATCTGAACACAATGACTCGAACTCTTCCCTGTATTCACTCACAATCCCAGTTTGTCGCAGCTTATAAAGCAACCCGAAGGCCGTGCCCCCATAAGTGGGTTTGTAACGAGTTAGGAACAGATCTCTAAAAGCTAACCAGCAGCTCATATCCTCTCGATCCTGAGACATCTTAAACCACTTAATAGCACTACCCATCATACATTGGAACACCACACTCAACTTATCCCTCTCAGCAACCTGATGATTCTCAAAATACCGTTCCATCCTATATACCCACTCATTCGCGTCTTGTCCCTCAAACATAGGTAATTCTAACTTACGGGTACAGATGTCTATAGTAAAGGCAGGGGAATGTATCTTTTGTTCGTCAAACTTTTGGACCGAAGACGACCCTTGATGGCGGTGGTGCGGTACCGACAATGGCGGTAAGGGCAGAATCCCGTCTCCTTGATCTCTGCCTTGCGGTGGACCGTAATCCACTGGCGTTTTTCCAGGGTCCTTCACCCCACCTCTGGCGCAGGAAGCTGACGCAAAAGTATCCTCCACTTGTCTAGTCTCCATCGCGTCTAACCTCGCACTCAGCAACGCCAAGGTTTCTCTCAAGAGCTTCCGATCTTCCTCTTGCCCTTGCCATATCATTCCGAGCTGAGATTCAACACTGAAAGAAACTTCTGCGTTTTCTGATGTTGGTGCCATGGAAACGTCGCTCTAATACCAGCTCTGGTACTATCGGGAGTCTGCAATCACAGATTGAAGGTTAGGAGAAGAAATAGATAAAGATAGAAGGCGATTCCGATGAGAATCGCGTAGAGGAAGTGCCGAAAGAGAAGAGAGAAATTACGGCTTAGATTTCTTATGATCCCATTCGATCATGTCTTTCTTAGGGCTTCTGTCTCTTTAAGGCATTACAGCTTAAACGACAATGTACCATAAATGAAACGACAATACGTAATAAAATGAAAGGCTCTCTCTGGTTCTAAAGGTATGAAAGACTCTCTTCGATCGTTGCTTCCTTGTGATCAGATCCAAGGCCAATGCTAACCTATCAACTGATTACAAAGATTTTGTGGAGGTTCTTGATATGACTAAGAAGCATTATGTCTGAAGTAAGAAGAAGAAACTGAAGCCTCGCTCTGCCACATAAAGTTTAAGAGAAGTCTCAAATGAGGGATCAGTCAAACACTCCACCTGAAAGGGAGGGTTTTACGTAACCTTGAGTCTTGAGAATGATTTACTGAAGATGCGTACGCTTCACCATCAGAGGAGCTCAAGATCATTCTTGTCTTTTTAAGTCAGGTACAGTCGTTATCCGATTAAGACTGGTACAAAGAGAATAGAAACTCCATTTGTGAGGGATGTATACTTTCCTTGACATCTTGTGAACATTTTGTAATTGGTTTGCTTGAATGAGAGAAATACATATGTTATCGATAGCTAAAGTCTATTAATTGGTGCGGTGAGCGAGGCTTCAAGATGTCAGTATCGTCAAGATCGTCCAATCAATGATGGCTAGTGATGAAAAGGCTCGTTTTAACCAAGTAAAGGTGAAGGTGAATTCTGTAGAGGCTGATCTGCGAAAGTGGGATCGAGAGACCACGACGCGTCTAAATTCTCTGGACAGGAAGCTTACAGAGATCCTTCAATTTTTAAAAGGGAATCAAGAATCTCTTCGTCGCCAATTTTCGAGAACTGTGAATGATAATGATGTTAAATCTCCTCCGGTGACTGTAAGTGACGATGATCTTCAATCTCCTCTAGTGATTGAGGTAAATGTTTCTATCTCCGAACCCCAACATATTACCGAATCTGTTACGGATAAAGCATTAGGTTCATCAATTTTTAATCAAGAAGCACGGCTCAAGAACATCAAAATACCAGTTTCCGAGGGGAAATATATTTCTACTTGGCTTAATCTTGTTGATCAATCCTCTGTTCTCGGGCAATATACAGATCCTGAAAAGTTTGACTTGATTATGTTGAGTTTGAAGCCTAAAAGGTTGCTTAGGAGTAACTGGGAAATTTCCCGTGCTCCTATTGTTGATTGGCAAGATTTCAGGGAAAAATTGTTAGCAAGGGATCTCACTGAGGAAGGTCTTGAATCAGTATTTCATAAGGGTATGAAACCTCCGATACATGTTGTTTTGTAGATGCTCAAGCCAATTGGATGGGAAGCTATGATCTCTATGGCTATGGAGAAGGATCATTGGTTGATTGTTCAGATTTTTGATGGAGTTATTGCTAAGAAAGAGGAATTGCAGATGTATGCTAAACCAACTTCATTTCAGACAAACAATGTTTCAGAGAATTCACATATATGGAAGAAGCATGGTTCTCAAGTTTTTTCTGCTATGGTGAGAGATCAAAATAGCTCAACAAGTCAGTTTAGTTCAAGTTTCTTTTATACCAAAGGTAGAAAACATTTGTCTACTGCTGAGTTTGTAGAGAAAAAGAAAAGGATACTCACGTTTACCATCTTGGGCTTAGGACTGGTCTACAACACTGCATTTCTGGTTTTTGTATTTGAGCAAAGTGGTGACAGCTTCCTGATTATCAGGCATTGTTTTGCAACTTTTATTGGATCAGTTTGTTTGTGCTCCTATTTTTGTTGGGTTTTCTTGTCTGCAGTTGTGACATCTGAAGGAAAACCATCAAATGTACCACTGAAGCTAAAGCAGGAGTGGACTAGTCCAGTACTAGCAAATTGGCAGCTATGGATACTCTTTCAGTTCCACAATTTTAGATTTGTTCCTCAAAAATTGCATGTACTGGCTTCAAATGTATTGGGTGTGTCTTGGAATCTGATTTTGGGAGTTCAAGGGATGAGGACTTTTGGAAGATGTGCAGTTGATTGGACAACACATAAGGCGGCGTATATGAGGATTTTCGTTAAACAAAATCTGTATTTTAAGATACATCGGCTCATTAATTCTGCAAGTCTTATTTTTGACTGCTATGTGGCTGTGGTGAATGATCTACTGCTAGACTCTATCGTTCCTCAAATTTGTAGTTATGTAAAAGATGGGTTGACGAGCATACATGATGAAGCCGAAAAGGCTCTGGTTGCTGGCGTGGCGGAACTTGGATTTGAATACATGCAATTGGTTGTAAATAGTTTATGTGCTAGATTACGACAAGGATTTGTGGTGCTCGTGATGGGGTACTCTGTCAATTTGATCTTATCAAAGTGCTTGTCCAATCCTTCAGGTGGAAAATTGGATTATTATCTAAAAGATCTCTTCGTTGTGGCAACATCTGCTGTCTTTGAACATTTTTATGCACAGAAAGAGGAGTTAGAAACAACATTCCAGAAGCTAAAAGAAACTGTAAAATGCAAGTCTCCTGAGGCTCTGAAATTGAGTGATGAATATGTGATATTCAGAAGTCATGTCTTGAATTTACGTTGTGTAGTCACAGTTCACTTGCAGAGGCATTTGACTCCAAAATTAGACTCAACAATAACAGTAGTGGTACAACACCCTCTAATGTCAGAGTTCTATTTGGTTTCTTGAGATTTACGAGATACCACAAATGTTTTGTGCGACGTTATGGTATCATTGGACAACTTTTGATTGAGCTGCTCAAGGAGAATACATTTGAATGGAATACTCAAGTTCAACAAGCTTTTGATACTTTGAAGCACTCCATTGATTTACAAAGTGTTTACAGAGAGTCGGATACATATGTAGACATACATATAATAAAGTGGGTACAAGGAGGAGACGTCACGATGAAGGCTTTCTCATTATGTACAGGAAAATTGTTTTACAAGAGACTATTGTTTCTGCCCAAAGCATCATTCCACTTGATCTTCAGGAAATACACGATACCATTCATTGTAGTCATAAGTTTCTTAAGAAGCATTATGTCTGAAGTAAGAAGAAGAAACTGAAGCCTCTCTCTGCCACAGAAGGTTTGAGAGAAGTCGGAAATGAGGGAGCAGTCAAACACTCCATCTGAAAGGAGGGTTTTACATAACCTTGAGTCTTGAGAATGATTTACTGAAGAGGCGTACGCTTCACCATCAGAGGAGCTGAAGATTGTTCTCGTCTTTTTAAGTCAGTTACCGTTGTTATCCGATTAGGACTAGTATAAAGAGAATAGAAACTCCATTTGTGAGGAGATGGATACTTTCCTTGACATCTTGTGAACTCTTTGTAATTGGTTTGCTTGAATGAGAGAAATACAAATGTTATCCATAGCTAAGCTCAATCAGTTGTTTTCGAAAACTCGGAAGAGTATGTCCAAAGTTGGCATCTTGATGGTTACTCTTTCTTCGTTGATGGGTACGTTTGGTATTAATATCCTACTATAAAGAATCTTTAACAGCAAAAATTATAGTATTGATTAACGACTTTGATATTGATAGTGTGCTTTGGTTTAACTACCAGAATGGAAGTTGGAAAGTGGAGTCTTGACAGTTGAAAAATATACAATCTAATAGATACAGTCACTCAGTGCACTATTCAAGTGAGTCTTCTAAAATTCTAGATTATTATAGTTCAATTTGACCATGTAACTTATTATGTAAAAACGTGGATTGTTTATGTGCAGGTGTATCCAAAATCATGGACTGCCATATACGTAGCTCTGGACAACGTAGGAATGTGGAACTTAAGATCAGAGTTGTGGGAAAGACAATACTTAGGACAACAACTATACATGTGTGTGTACACTACCTCCACTTCTCGCATAGATGAATACTTGATCCCGAAGAACGCTCTTCTCTGCGGCAAAGCCACTGGCCTTGGCCTCCACACAACAGTTGCGCCGCAACTCTTAGTGAAGTGAGAATGTTTTATTGACTAACGATTGCTGTGACTTTATGAAAAACTATTAATACTTTCTTTTAGTTCTTTTTTATCAACAATTTGATAGACTTGGTCATCTATATATATTAGATTTGCAATAAGTTTTAGTTAACAATCTTTAGTACAATAAATAACTACAAATTGATTATCTATAAATACATATGTGGGATCCAATAAACAATTAACTATATATACACATATGAAAACTGCAAGCAAGTATGAATTTTTAGTGTTGATCGATGAGGACAACTGAAGTTACATCATGTGTTTCATCAAGAGCAAAATAGTCTTGAAAACAGGTAACTGTGGCAACCTTGGACAACATCAAGCAAGGGAGATGTCTGACATGCTTCACTAGCTTCACGATCCATCCATCTCCGTAAAATTGTTTCAGCGACAATGGCAATGCGATGCAGCATCACCGAAGCACCCATCGGTCCCACTAAGTTCAATCTCGTTGCAGCCGAGACAACATCTCTCAGAGTGATGAACAGGTAAGCTCTCTGAGAAGTCTCAGGATCCATGCCGAGTAGGCCACATACAAGCCCGAATATCGGGGCATGGTGAAAATATAAGTTTTTGGACCCTAGAGATGCGTCTCGAATTACCTTGAGGTTTGGGATCTCAGTGAAAACTGAAGCAGCTGTGCGAAACAAGGCTGATCCTTGTGAAATCGATGCCTTTGAGGAGACTTGGTTGGTTAAGGTAGCATTAAGTATTCGATCAAGTTTGTGCCATGTCTCTATATCAGGAGATTTCAGAGCAGAGTAGACAAAAGGAAGCAACAAGCTAGCTGTGTTATCCAACACATGAATGATATAGGTTTCTATATCTTCGGGAGATGAAACTAACCGAGTCTGAACAACTGCTTCAAGACCAAACGAATGAGCAAATCCTCCTGTCGGTAAAAGGGAATCAAGTAATTGCCACTGACTCCACTGCATACCAGATGCTCTTAACACAACACTCTCGCTTCTTTCGTCTTCTTCAATCTGTTTTTCCATCAGTTAGACTTCTTAAGAGAGAACGCTGAAAAGAAGTAAACACACATTGATGCATTAATGTATAGAATTCACGAGAGCATCTTTAGATTGGAACTCTAAACTCATCTTTGTGTTAAGCAATCAAGAACTTGAGAGCTCAGATGAATCAGTGACCAGAATACCAATTTTAAAGATAAAATGGACGAACTTGATCATATAACTCTGTGATATTACAATCTATGAACGTGATTAAGCAATGTTACAACCAACCAAAATAGACGAATTTGAAACTTGATAATCTACAAAAATTGGTATAGAATTACATCAGAACAGAGAATATATTCAGATTCCTCAGATGAAATCAGATTCCTTACTGTAGCTACCAAATGGATCATTAGAAAGTAGAAAACTTGATTATGCTAAAATCTGATATTCACATCGGTCATGAACAAAATCCACAACGCAATCGACCAGGAAAAATCATAAGATCTAAATTCCAAACAATTTGAGATGAAAAATCAACAACGCAAAATGAGTCTAGATTGTTACTTACAGAGAAGTGTGGAAGATGACGAGTGAGAGAGAGGGAAGTCCGAGGGAGGACGAGGAGACATGGACGAGAAGGAACAAGGAACAATACATTATAATCATTAATTTAATGTTCAATTAAAAATGAACCGGTTCAATTCAAACCAAGCGTAAGCCGACCGGATTGCGTCTAAAGTAAACCAAACGGCTTTTACATTTCACAGTATTGAAATTATTGGTTCGCAGTTTATTCATTTTGTGTATATATTAAGTTGAATACTATCATTACTATTTTACTATAACGTAGCGATTCCAAATCCAAGACAGTAAATCTCTTGGTCACAACATCTCCAAGCTCGAAAGAGACATACTCGAAAGATCTCAATCGTTGCTGTCGTCTTATCCTATTGTATTCATGCCTTTGCCCATGTGATCCTACAGCCTTCAATTGAAAATATTTAACAATTATTATCTTTTTTTAGTCTTAGACTCAAAATTGAAAACAAAGAAGTGAC
This sequence comes from Lepidium sativum, assembly GCA_023374145.1. NCBI lineage: Eukaryota > Viridiplantae > Streptophyta > Magnoliopsida > Brassicales > Brassicaceae > Lepidium > Lepidium sativum. The sequence goes on from JAKUCM010001782.1 coordinate 80,929, forward strand.
CCACAAATATAATACCCATGCCATAAAATTCCATAATGGGAACATGACTTGAATCCTACCCAAAGATTCTCAAATCCTCCCATGTGAGCTCACTCTTTTTAGTTTTTGTTTTACTTCACTTTTTCTTATCTTAAATCTTCTTTTCTTCTTTGTGTCTTCTATACACATAACTTCATAATTTTGTGATAATATCGTATACGGATCTGTATATGGCCATGTGAATATCTATCAAGAAGTGGATTAAACCAAACTTTTATCGAATTAATTAAGCAACAATGAATTGAAATCTATGTTGATCAGGCATCACATTGTGTTTATAAAAATGTATTTATATAAGTTATACATAAGCAAAAACTCGTTCTTAAGCCTCTAAAGATCATAAGCCCAAGACCCAAAACAAATGCTTTTCCAATCAACAGTATACCAATCTTTTGGATCAAACCACTCGCAACTTTGCACTTTTGTTAAATATTCTTACCTCTTATTATGGATAAAATCAGCATGTATATTTAAAATATATTACTACTGAAGCTAAATCAAACTACTAATTTCTTGTATTGGAATTTGTCATGATTCGACCGAGCCAAAGCGTATATATAATTTGTATGGGTTAAAGAGATTAAAAGCTTTGTTCATTGTGAAAAGTATAGTATGTGTGAAGTGTGTGGGATGGTCTAATCTAAAAAGTGTCGATACATCGAAACTCATCACTACACAAACATATCACCTGTCAATGTCTTTTTTATTTAAGTGCTTGGGTCTTTAGCTCTTGATACTGAAGCTTGTCTTCTTTTCTTTTTCTTTTTTATATCATTTTAGATCACGTAAAAGCTTAAAAATCTTGACTAACTAATGAAAAGGGACCCCCTTAATGTTCACACCCACACACACCCTTTAGAAAAATGCAGTCAATCTAGCTCCAAACACTTTCATCATTATTTATTCCTATTTGGATAAGCACGTGGTTTGAAGTTTGTGGAGACAAATCAAATAGTAGAACAAGACTTAATCTGAACAATTTTCAAGATGATTAACAGATTTTGAGTAATTTCATCAAACCCTAAGATAAATCTGATCTTTTGTTTTGCCCAAAGAAGAAAGAATTGCAGCTGAAGCGATATTGTCTTGATAATGGAGACTTACCCATGTGACTGAATAAGACATTTGAAAAATTGAGCAGAATACATGATCGTTTTCACAAGCAAATAAAATGAAAACTAAAATGATATATATTAACAAATGAGTATATATGTTCATTAACTACATATATCAAATGATTTTAGTCTGAAATGAAAAGTGATCAAGAGATCAAATAGAATATTGTGGAATACATATGAAGAGAGGCCTCCAAAATGACACACACATATCAAAGAATGATGGGTCTCTTATAAATTAGGATGCATTCTCTTTAAAATTACGAATGCAACAAGTGGATGCTTCTCGGCCAACACGTCCAAAAACTTGTTGATTTTTTCTTAACAAACAAAATATGGCTTCTCTGTTCACAGTATTATACTTCTTTATATAATTTATTACTACTTTTCAATAATATCTAGAACACATGCTAAGGATCCAGAATGACTTATCATCCTTCTTCCAATACTTTTTTCGATTCTGTATCTGTTAAGACTGTAACATTCTTACTCTAATCAGTTAAATCCTCGAAGCAACGTTAGTATAACCATCATAATAGTGACAAAAAAAGGGTATAACCATCATTAGTTTACAAACTTTGCTATATTTAGATTATACAAAATACTCAAAAATAAACTCAAATATCCGTATAAAAATACTAAGTGTCGAGTTTTTCAGAATGATCCACCTAATTATTTGATATCAAAAATTCAATTCCTCTCCACCACAAAATAAGTTTTACGACTAATGATTTGACATCAAAAATCAATTCCTCTCCACCACATAAATGATTTTTACTAGTAGATTTTAGGATATGCATCAAATATTGTCATATGACTTATTCCATAACTAATATATGCATTTAATAAACATATACACTTGCCTCAAATAAAAATCAAAATCAAAAGTACACGCTAATTCTAGGGTATATGTACATTAATTTTTCTAGATTATGTTACTTTTAGGAAATGATATCAACAATATATACTAATTTTAGTTTGACTATCCTATTTTAATTGATTTGAAATAAATATATCCAAATCATACCAAAAGCGGTTAACTATTTTTTCTTTTCTTTTCTTCCGTTTTATACATAAAAGGCTTATCTACTTGGAAATATACATATTTCTGTTAAAGATACATGGAAATAAATAAATTCGATATATATATTAGAAAGCTTAAAATTCAGACCAAAGCCCATCTCCTTTGTTTATTTACAAATCTTATCTCTCTCTCTCTTTCTCCTTTATTCTCTTCTCTCTTAAGATGGATATGTACAAAGATGATAGTTCACCATACTGTTATTTCCATCCAAAAGAAGAATACGTTGGAGTGTGTCCCCTCTGTTTGAACGAGAGGCTTCTGGTTTTAGCTTCGAAGCAGAGATCATCCTTAAGAACCAAACACTCTTCCTCTTCTCCAATCATCAATCTTCCTAAGATCTTTGCCTTGACTTCTCTCCTTAGTCGCCTCGATCTCCGTCACCGGAAATTCCACCCTTCCTCCGATCTCGACGTCTCCACAAGCCAAGAAGGTACTCAACTTATACATATAGATACATCATATATATAAAATTGTATTTTACAGAATAAATATACCATTCATATATCATATTCAGACATATTATGAAGTTAACTTTAAAAACATTATACTTGAAGATCTGATTCCAGTTGAGTTTTATTTTCAACCATGTAAAAGGTTTTCCGTATGATAAAATTATAATCGGCCAGATGAAACTTTTGTTTTACTCGATATAATGAGTAGTGAGTAATACGACTAATAATTTTTTATAGTTGGTAAGAATGTTGCTTTTATGGAGTGACCATTTTATATTGATATAAATGAGCATATTATCAATTATTATTGAATATAAATGTTTTGTTCAGATTCTTTCATATCAATAAAATTCGAAGACGATGGAAACGCGTCGTGGGAGAAGAAAGCAGTGACAAAGGTTTGTGTAGAAAACAACACAAAGGAGAAGCAATCTCCTATAACGAGCAGTACCAGTATCGTAGAACATCATACCAAATCATCGCTTAGGTGGCGCAATCGAATTGGTCATCTCTTCCACGTCATCAAACTTAAATCACGATTGTCCGCTTCTTGCCACGTGGCATCATCCAAGGTCGAAGGACCTAAAGTGAGGAAACAAGGTTGGATGGTGAAGACCTTAACCAGAAGAAAATCCAGAAAAACTAAAACTTGAATTTCCCATTTAATTATTATTACATTACACTTTTTCAAACATATATATATATATATTTTCTTTTCTTTTTAGTTTATTATTTGGTTTGGTCTTTTCTTCGATGATTTTGTTTTTTGACGTCTTCGTTTCTCTTCTTCAATGATTGATGCTTGTGTTTAAAGAAGAAAATATGTGGAAGTTTTTTCTGTAAGTAATGCCGATGATGATACATGGATTTCAAATCGATTGAAACATTCATAGATTAAATATAAAAGTATTTATATTTTTATGTAATAGTAATGTTATGTATTACAGAAAAAGTAAATGTAAAGGGACAAGAGGCTTAGTCTTTGTAGGCATGTGGTCTGAAAGGCATTAAAAGATGGGAGAAGGGTCAAAATAGCCTTTTATCATTATTTTCAAAATGACAAAAGGGAAAGTTTTGGGAAAGAAAAAAATACAAAGAAAAAGGTATAAAGAAAGAGAATAAAATTAGAAAAAGTGGGGGTTCTTTGAAATAAATAATTTTGCATGGGATTCTTGAAATTATTTGTATGACTTTTAGTGCTTACCTTAATTTACTTTTTATTTATTGATTATAAAAATAAATAAATGAAAATAGTACAAGTTATAATGGAAGAAGAAGAGTACATGTTAGGTTGTTCACAATAGTGGGAAACATTGGAGCATAAAACAATGGACCCCAAAGCATTGCCCCATTCACATTGTCTTATAGTTGTCTCTTTGTTTATACACTGTATAATTCCAAATCATAATTTGTTAAAAAAAAAATTGTTTTTGGTACGTATAGTATTAGAAATTATCGAGAGAGTTAGCACATCGGTTAATGTTGGAGGAGGGTCACGTCATCATATGTTTCTAAGTTTTACCAAGTTCAATTTGGTTAAAATGTGTAAATCAATAGTACATTCATTTGATCTTTATCGTGTTTGAGGTGACTACTCACAAAAAAAAAAGGTTGCTTTTTTGCTTTTGAGTAAATTCAATCAAAAGTAGGAATTTATCAATGTGATCATACTGATGCGAGAGAAAACCTAATTTTTATGTTTCACTACGAGTACACATTTCTTTGTTTTTTCACTTTATGTCTACTTTCTTGTCATTTTTTTGTCTTGGTGTTTTAAGGCAAAAAAAATATACTGGGAAAATTTTGATTTGATATATTATTAGATTATGATTTTTAAGAAGTATTATTATATTATGTTGCATGTTATTTATGATTTTGCATGATTAACTTGAGTTGTTTGAGATTAAAAAAATGTTGCAAGAACTAACAATTTGAAGAAAAAAACTATCCAGAAAACCATTTTTATGGATGTTATGCAATTATAGTTAAGACCTTATATGGTTCTTTGGTCGTTGTGATATTTGCATAGAATTCGTAAAATTTGGTTTATGTATTGTCGAGAGCGGTGGCTGTAAGGTTAAACGGGACCATTTTAATGGATGATCGTATTCAAAATTTGGAGGAGGACCACCCACCAATATATATATATTTTACCTAACATTCAGATTTTTTTGAACAATTAAACAAAATTTTCAAGAATTTGTTTGGATTGGCCCAAAGAAAAACTCACTTAAAATAATAATATTGGGACATGTCATATGATGACCAAGAGGTCCAAGACAGGATCGTGGATTAGGACTTGAGCCCCAGTGGTCTGCATATATATAGACACACGTAATATATAGTCTCTACGAAATTCCAAATCGTATAATACGATGTGTGGGTTATATTTAAGTTTATATATATGCGTACAAAATATGAGATTTAGCGACAATAAATTGATACTGGATGCATGGTCTCTATGTATAAACGTAGGTCATAATTCAAGAGTGACAACATGTGGGATTCAAATCTCAAAGTCTTGAACTAATGAAAGTGACGTTTACTTGGAACTACACCAACTACAACTACAAATCAATTTTTTGTCAACACTACAAATTAATTTTTTGTTGTCGATTAAACTGACAAAATCTGATGTATAATCCAAACTCTAAACTTTGTTATATGTGAAAAATGTATAGTACGGCTAGTTGCAAAGTAGACATTAACTATTTGGTTAATCTTAAACTCTTAATTTGGTGATTACTTAAGATAGTTTTGAGATTAATGCTTATAGTTTGGCCTTATAACTTAACATCCATAACTGGAAAGCGATTTGGGCTTAAAAATTGATGGGCTTAGTGCTATATTGTGTTAGCCCACATTTGTGTACTTTTGGAAAGCTAGCCATAAGAAAGCACTGAAAACAGATATAAGATCTCTCGTGTTCTCCTCTCTTCTTCTTTTGAATATTCAAAATCATTTCAACCAAACTATAAAGACAAAGATAATTTCCTAATTAAATATTAAAATACTCTACTGGAACTACAGAGGTACTTTGTTGCAGCTGTTTCAGTCTCAGGTAATCTTGTTCGTCAACTCTCTCTTTCGTTCTTCTATAACAAAATTGTTATTATGAGAAACAAAAATAAGTTATTTTAGTCCTTTTTAAAGGACATATTAAGAAGTGATTGAGATTTCATTACCAGGTTGTCTCAAAAGGTTGTGGTCCAGTCCAATGGATAATTAAGTTTATTGTCAGACTGGCTTGAAAGCAAAATTTATGAAGCTGATAAGCCAAGTTACCTCTTTTGTTTAGTAAGCTTTCAAAAATTTCAGGGAAATTGTTGAGTATTGTCTGATTGTGTTTTGAATGATCATTTCCAAATTAATGATTGTCTTCTCTATAAGGTTCACTGTTTATTTGTGTTGGAAATAATGTTATAAGGAATCAAACATGTTTCTTTCTCTCCTCTTCAGATCTTTCAATTTGTGATGTGATATGATTAATACTAGTATGTTTGTGGAACTAACAATGGATTCCAAAGATGAGCTTGTAAAACAAGCTGCCAAAGTTGCAGAAGATGTTGTTGGTGGTAAGCAGTGTTTCTCTTTCTTTCTATCTTATTTGAAATCCTCCTGTTGAATCCTTTATCATAGATTGATTCTGATATTTACGATTAAGCAAGAAATTCAAGATGACACAAGGAGATTTAACGAGTTCGGTTCCAAATCAGAACCTACGTCTCGCCGGAGTTCAACTCGAACTCCGGAATTCACTATATTGATCCGAGAACCCTAAACCCGAGCTCTCTCTTACAATTGAATCTCTCAACTCTCCTCTCTAATACTCGTCAGAAACTCTCACTCTCGCTTCGTGTAACTAACAAAACTCCGATCTCAATCTCTCTCTAACAATCCAGAAAAGAGATTACACCTCAAGAACAGAGAAATTGAAAGAAAACACTTAAACGCCTAAAAGTCATGCACCCCTCTGAAACGATGACCAAGTGATTTTTATACTTGAATCAGTTGGAACAACTTACACAAGAAGATCCTATTGAGCTTATCTATCGCCGAAGTGAGCTCCCTTTAGAGCTGAGAAGAATCGAGAGTAAGAGCAAATTGACCACCTTGGTTTAATGCCTAAATCCCGGTTCAAGAACAGACCGAGATAATTAAAACCAATTTAAAAGGTGAACCCTCTCTGTGACCGAGAGGCTCTGCAACCTTCTTTGAACTTGAAACCTTCTGATTCACTTGGAGATTTCAGAACACTTAGAAGAATCCCTGCTTGATCTTGCCTATACTTTCTACACCTCCTTCTGTAATTTTGGTTTTTCTAATGAAAACGTGTTTCTTGTGGGTTTTTAATGGGTGGGAGAAAGCTGAGAATGTGGTTGAGCTGAAGCAAAATCTAGAGGGTGTGGCTAAAAAGAACATTGTGTTGGAAGATAGGGTAAGTCATCTTGATGGGGCACTGAAGGAGTGTGTTAGACAACTAAGACAGTCTAAAGATGAACAAGAGGAGAAAACCCAAGAAGCTGTGACTGAGAGACCGAGGAGTTGCAATCTGCTAATATATGTCTAGAGAGGCAAGTTCATGAGCTTCAAAAGGAGGCAGAAGCTGTTAAATCTGAAAACTTGATGTTGAGACGCGACTTTCTTGCACAGCGTGAAGAACTAGAGATTGTAATGATTGAGAGGGACTTGAGCACTCAAGCAGCAGAAACTGCTAGTAAGCAGCATTTAGATAGCATAAAGAAGATGGCAAAACTCGAAGCTGAGTGCAAGAAGTTTAAAATCTTGGCTAAATCATCATCATCATCGGTGTCATTTACTCGATTTTCGGATAGTCATTCAGATGAAGGAAGGGAGAGAATTGAAGGGAGTTTCTCAAATTCATGGGCATCATCAGCGTCAATTTCTGAGCTAGATCAATTCAAGACTAGGAGACCTGACGATAGAGGTCTTCAAGGCACTACTTCATCCATTGAAGTTGATCTCATGGATGATTTCCTTGAGATGGAACGTCTTGTGGCTCTGCCTGAGACACATTATAAAAACTCCAAGATTGAATATGAATTGAGCTTAAAGGAAAAGTTGTAAAAGCTACAAGCAGAAAAGGATGAGCTTGATAGTGAAGTTAAATGTTGCAGAGAAGAGAAGAGATTGAGCTCAGAGCTCAAAGTTGTTGATGTTGACTTAATCAAAGATCAAAATGAAGAATCTAGAGTTTCTTTGCAAGAAGGAGAGATGAAGTTTGAGGAGATCAAAAGGGAGCTGAAACTGGCTAACGAATCGAAAACACAAGCCAAATCTTGAGCCATCAAAATGGAAGCAGAGGTGAGAAAAGAGAGGTGTGGCTCTGATGAACTAAGGGAAAAGTGGAAGGCATTTGAAGAAGAGCTTATAAGAGAGATAAAAGAGAAGACGGTCATCAAAAGAAAAAAAGCAGAACCAAAGATCAATCAGGTTCAGCTTTATATTTACCGATCACCGATATTACTCTTCTTTTCTCAATCTTATGTTTCACTAAAGTTAAACCTGTTGCTGGAAGATATAGCAATAGCTTCAGGAAAATTAGCAGACTGTCAGAAAACAATAGCGTCCTTGGGAAAACAGCTGCAATCTCTTGCAACACTCGAAGATATCTTGATTGATACAGGGAGCATTCCTGATTCTGAAAGATCAGTTCATAAAAGAAAGCTTTTGTGGAAAAAGTTTCTCCTGAGTGAATGGAAAATCACTTGGGCTTTTTACAATTAAAAATAGCAACAGCATGACCACGCCACGTTTATCTTCTTCTAATTCAATAACAATGTCACTACATATGTCATCAAATGGCGAGAGTTCTGAGAAAAATCGCAATGGATTTGCCACGGTATTCACTCGAAGTAGAAACGGGATACATCTGGGGATTTAGGATAACTTTTTTATGGAGCAGGCAGAGTCCAGTCTGTTGTTTACCATAAATTTCAGATTCTGACTTCTTAGTAGCAGAACATCATTCATCTTGTTTCTACAAAATGTACTTTTAGTAGAGTTAAATATCTAGTGAGATTTATTTAATAAAGGATATTATGCTGAATGGTGTTATTAGATGAATGATGTACAGTTTTTATACAAGAGTTCTAGGTAAATAGTATTTACGATTACATCCTTTCCTATACATCCCCATAATATGAAGGTACACAAGTAACAGTAATCTTGCGTAAGTTCTTCAAAAGGTGGTCTAGGTAGAGGTTTTGTCAAGGCATCAACTAGTTGAGCTTTTGTAGAAATGTGAGTGACACGAAGAGCCTTACAGCGGATCTTGTTCCTGACGAAATGATAATCAAGTGCTATGTGTTTCATTCGAGAATGGAACACCAGATTAGCACAAAGATATGAAGCACCAAAGTTATCAGAGTAGATAACCGGAAAAATAGGTAATTGAACCCGTAACTCAGTGAGCAAAGAGCAGAGTCATGTAACTTCGGATGTGGTGGCTGCAATTGCACGATATTTTGCCTTAGTGGATGACCGAGCTATACCAGATTGCTTCTTTGAGGACCATGAAACAGGTGTAGTTCCATAGTAAACTATGTAGGTAGTGGTAGAGACGTAGTCATCTGGATCACCTGCCCAATCAGCATCAGAGAAGGCATGAAGCGACAGAGTGGAGTTAGCAGGAATGTAAATATTGTGAGTTATGGTACCAGCGAGGTAACGAAGAAATCGTTTAGCTACTTGCCAATGAATGTTGGTTGGACAACACATATACTGCGAAAGTTTATTGACAGCATAGGATATGTTTGGTCTTGTAAAAGACAAATATTGAAGACTACCCACAATGGTCATGTATTCCTGAGCATCAGAAAACCAAGTTCTAGATGTGAGGGAGAGCTTGGGTTGCATTGCAAGAGGCGTGGCTACTGGTTTAACCTCATCCATGTCTGTTTTATGTAGAAGATCCAAGATATACTTTCTCTGCATAAGATGCATACCATTTGATGTGCAGGTAATCTCAACTCCTAGAAAGTATCAATTCGAGCTTCTACCAGCATCCGTTCAAGCAGAGGTAACTGATAGTTATTGCATCGGAGGCGGAGGTGAGGTGAGTTGTATATGCAACCAAAGTGATATTGTGGTTGCAGTAATTTGGGTTTGTGGTTGTGGTTCTGATTCTGAAATTTCAGGGGCAGAGAATGAGGTTACGACAAACGGGAAACAAGATTTCGTCGGATACGTCTCTTTCTCCCCAATTTGGATGGCGTGATGTATAAACACGTCCAGTGGAGCGATTGAGACAGTAATATGCACTCTGATTCTGTGAGTAGCCAAGAAAGACACAAGCTACAGATCGAGTAGCAAGCTTATTTGGAGCATACGGGCGGAGCCATGGGAACCAAAGTGATCCAAAAACTCAGAGCTTCCAGTAGTTAAGATTCTGACCAAACAGCTTGGTATACGGTGATTGATTGTTGATGATGGGAGTTGGTAATCAATTTATCAAGCAGACGGCAGTTTGGATTGCAATCGTCCAATATTCAGTTGGCATATATGCTTGACTCATCAAGGTAAGGCCAAATTCAGCGATGTGCCTATGTTTTCTCTCAGCAATTGCGTTGTGCTCTGGAGTATGAGGAGGCGTGGTGAGGTGAGAGATGCCATGAGCAGTGAGGAAAGTTTGAAGACCTATGAACTCACCACCGTTATCAGAGTAAATGGTGCAGATTTTGGTACCAAACCGATTCTCGACCAGAGATTTAAAGGCAGTGAAGGTAGCTTTTGTAATAAAAGATATTTTTCATTACTTACAATAGGTTATAATAGACAATATTGTGCAAAGAGATGATTCTAGGTTTATTACATATATACACTACCATAAATAACAGATATGAGATTAATGTGATTGATCTCTATTATCCTTGACATGCTCCCTTAAGACTAAGGGGCCTGAGTCACTATAATCTTGAAGCATAAATCCTTGAAACGTGTTTGAGGTAGTGATTTCGTAAGTGCATCAGCCAGCTGATCATTGGTGTGAACATGAGATACTTTGAGTATGCCACTTTGAACTTGACCACGGATAAAGTGACAATCAAGGCCACATGTTTCATTCGTGTGTGGAATATAGGATTGGTGCAAAGAAATGTGATTCCTACATTGTCACAATACATTGTCGGTGGTGTGGGAAGATAAATGCGTAACTCTGTGAGGACGTTACATATCCACCGTAGTTCTGACGATGTGCTTGCTACAGACCGATACTCTGCTTCGATCGAAGATCGTGCAACTGATGTTTGTTTATTCGAGCTCCAAGAGATTGGATGATTGACAAGGTAGACCACATATGCATTTGTTGAGAGGTAGTCATTGGGGTCTCCAGTCCAATATGCATCGGAGTATGCATACAAATTTAGAGGATTACTTGACAAAAATAGATACCATGAGTTGTGGTTCCTGCAAGGTATCGAAGAACTCTCTTCGCTGCCTGCCAATGGTCTGTTGTTGGTTTGTGGGAGAGACAATTTACTGCATATGATATATCTGGACGAGTGAATGCAAGGTATTGGAGACTTCCCACTAGACGGCGGTACTTTGTAGGCTCATGTAGAGATGTTCCAGAAAACAAATTAAGTTTTGGAGAAGACCCCATGGGTGTTTCTACTGGTTTGGCATCAATCATATTGTTTTTATGAAGGATATCGATGATGTATTCTCTTTGACATAAATGTAGTCCCTTGGTTGTACGATAAGCTTCAATACCCATAAAATAATTGAGCTCTTCTGATTATTTCATTGAGAAACGATCTGCCAATAGTTGCAAAATATGTCGTATTGAAGACTGAATTTTTCCTATAACAACAATATCATCAACGTATACAAGAAGATATACAAGTGATGTACCCTGTTTGAGTGTGAATAGTGAGGGATCCAATTCTGAGTTATGAAAAGCAAGGGAAGTGAAATATGTTTGTAGCTCCATGTACCACACACATGAAGCTTGTTTAAGACCATAGACGACTTTGTTGAGGCGACACACATGTGACGGAACGTCTTGGTTTATGAAACCTGGGGGCTATTCCATGTAAACTTCCTCAGTCAGTGTTCCTTGAAGGAACATATTTTTGATACCTACTTGTCGTATTGGCCAATTCTTGCTAACTGCAATATCGAGAACAAGCCTGAGACTTGTTGATTTTTATCACATGACTGAAAGTGGCCTCATAATCTTCTCCATGTCGCTGATTGTAGCCCTTTGCCACAAGCCGTGCTTTTGATTTTTCAAGAGAGATATCTAGGAGGAATATTTTTCTATAAATCCATCTGCAACCAATAACCGTTTTGTTAACCGAGCGGAGGAACCAAATCGAGTGTTTTGTTGATGGAAAAGGCATCGATTTCTGATGACATAGTTGACTGCCATCGTTTATCTTTCTAAGCTTGAGTGAGTGTGACCGGTTCCAATGGAATATAAGTAGATCGAGCGGTAGAGAGGTTTAATGTTTTTGTGGGTTTGACAATGTTGTTCTTCCATCGTGTTATCATCAGATGAATATTCTGAGCGTTCTGTGATGGATTTGTGGATTAAGATTCAACAATTGGGCCGGAAGTATTAAGTGGACCAATGTCTACATTGATTTAACGTGACCGACTTGTTGTTGAAGACGCATTATTTGTTGGTGGATCATGTTCATAATTTTGAATTGGGCCAACAAACCCGATTGTATTATTTTGACGTCCAACTTCAGTACTTGGGCATGAATCATTATATCTTCGACTAGAAGATCCATCCATGTGACAATTGTTAGTACGTTCAGCAAAAACGACGGAAGTAGTACCTTGTGTTGTGGAGGAGATATTCTGAGGCAAGAATATGCGATCAACGGTGCCACAGTCAATGACAAAGGCTAAGGAGTTGGTGATATGAGTAGCGCGACAGGAAGGATAGTTGGTGGTGAAGGAGATGTTGGTTGTAGAGGCAATATGGTTGTAGCTGGTGTTTGTGACTTGGTGTTGGTGAATGGGAATGACTTTTCATAAAATTGAACATGACGAGTTACATACAATGCCGGTGGCGTTGTGGAGGCAAATATATGCGCTTTGAGTGAGAGAGTAGCCAACAAAGACACAGGGCAGAGAGTGATTTTGATGTTTGTATTGATCAAGACCTATCAAGGCCACAAAATCAACAATCGGGTCAAGAAATAAGTTATCGGGTCGAGTTTATAATCAGACCAAAAGTATCCGTCAATCGGGTCGGAATAATAGTCGGAGCAGAAGACGGAATGGAAAGGGTCTTCGGATCCAGGAATCGTGAACCGCGGTACGAGTCAGCATGTACCGCGGTCGGAGTATCGGGTCGAGAAATCGTGTCTCGCGGTACATACCACAGTCGGAGAATCTAGCCGAGGATTGGTGTCCCGCGGTACATGCCAGTACGTACCACGGATAAGTATCGGGTCGAGATTTCCATGTCCTGCGGTACCTAGCAACACGTACCGCGGGTAACTTTTTAGCCGAGGAAGTAACATCCTGCGGTACGCATCAGTACGTACCGCGGATGACCCACGATCGAGTCAACGATCAAAGCCAAAAAGTCAATGTTTCGGTAAGACTTGTTTTTCAAGTCTTTGGAGGCTAACGATTATTTGGAGCATAGTTAGGGTGCAACTAGACCCTAGATGACCGTTGGAGGCATAAGTAGAACATGTGACCTTATCCTCTTAAGTGGGGACCAAGACAAAGGAGATGTCGCTATCTCTCGGAAGTTGGGTGCGCCTTGAAAGTGACCCGCCTTGGGAGTGACCCACCTCGTGATTCACATTGTCTCTCTCTTTCAACGGTCACATTAGAGGCGGCTAGGTTTTGCTTGTGCAAAAACTTTGTAACCTATATATATGTCTTCCATCTCATTGTAATCTCTATGTTGAATGAATATACTTGCTCACATTTGCGATTCTCTCCATGAGTCTCTTCATTCTTCCGAAACTCTCTATCTCTTTTATCTAAAATCTAACATGGTATCAGAGCCTTGCTCATGATTCTCTAGACTTCCGCTCATTCTTCTCGTAAAATCTTCATTCTCTTCTCTCTTTACGATTCTCTATTCCGTTTCTTCAACATCTTCAAACCTTTTCTCTCAAGAAACTCTCTTTTATCCGGTGGATAATAGCTGGAAAATCATGGAACACAACAAGGCCTTGATTATTCTGATTGTTCTCAAAAGAAACAATTATTTGGTGTGGGCTCGGAAGACCAAAACCACGATTTGTGGTCGCGGGTATTGGAGACACATTGTGAGGACAAAACCTCCAATAAAAATCTCAAACTCATCGGAAGAAGATGAAGAATTTCAAAGTGATGATGAGAAGCTTGATGAAGAAGACAAATGGTACCAAGAAGACCAAGTTGTCAAAGCTATCATTCAAAACTCACTTGAAAACTCAATCCTTGAAGCATATTCGTATTGTGAAAGCGCAAAATAATTGTGGGATACTCTCAAAAAGGTATTTGGTGACATCACTAATATCACCCGAGTCTTCGAAGTTCAAAAAGAGCTAAATAAGCTTCGACAAGAAGATTCAAATTTTTCAAAACACTTTGGTACATGGAGATCACTTTGGGCGAATATGAAGCACTTAGACCAAGCACCGTGGATCTGAAAATTCTTCAAGAACGACGGGAGCAAGATAAGGTTTTTAGTCTTCTATTAACCTTAAATCCGGAGTTCAATGATCTTATCAAACACATTCTAAGAGATAAGAAGCTGCCAAGTCTTGAAGAGATTTGTTCTCGGTTACATAAGGAACAAGGGTCAAGTGGATTGTTCGGGGGAAGGAAGGAGCTTCCAACAGCTAACCGAGTGATGTACAAGCGTGATGAAAAGAGGAAAAATATCACGTGTGATCATTGCAAGCGTACTGGTCATATGAAAGACAAGTGTTGGATTTTACACCCACATCTTAAGCCAAGTAAGTTTCAAAAAGATTCCAAGGCAAATTTTTCTCAAGGAGTGGAAGAAGAGCCGACTCAAGCTAACTCTTCCGGTCAAGGGGAAAGCTCATCCAAAAGGAGTCAGGAAGGGAGTGCTATGGCAACCTCGGCTAATGATGTGGTGAAAAAATCCGACTTAGAAGCTCTCATGAAAGCTATTGCTTCACTCACCAATTCCGGTACCACTTTCTTTACTCATAAACCAAGTAGGAGTCTAGTAGTAGATTCGGGTGTTTCTCATCACATGATTAGCAACCCGAGTCTTCTTGAAGATATAAATCCTACTCTAGGCAATGTAGTAGTGGCTAATGGTGAGAAAGTAGCAATACAAGGCTTAGGGAATTTAAAAGTATTTGAGAGAAATACTAAAGCTTTCTATATGCCGAAATTTAATTCCAATTTACTATCCGTTAAGAGAATTACTTCCGATTTAAATTGTCATGCAATATTTGGGCCTAATGAAGTTTGGTTTCAGGATATTAAAAGTGGCAAGCTCATCGGAAAAGGAGAGACACAAGGCGATCTCTATGTGCTTGAGGATTCGATCTCAAATGCACCTATTCAATCTTTATTTAGGTCTAATGTTGTTAAGTGTTTAAATGCCGTTTGGCATGCTAGATTAGGACATCCGCATGCTCGTGCCTTAAGATTAATGATGCATAATGTTTTCTTTGATAATTTGAGTTTTGAAGCTTGTATTATGGGAAAACATTGCAAATCAATTTTTCCGAATTCTAGTACTATTTATGAAAATTGTTTTGACTTAGTTCATTCCGATGTTTAGACATCTCCTTGCACATCTAGGGATAACCTCAAGTATTTTGTGACATTCATAGATGAAAAATCCAAATATACTTGGCTTACACTTATTCCATCTAAAGATTGTGTATTTGATGCATTCTTAAACTTTCAAAATTATGTAACTAATCAATTCAATGCTAATATAAAGGTACTAAGATCAGAAAATGGTGGAGAATATACAAGCACTAAATTCCGTGAACATCTAAGTAAACATGGCATAATCCATCAAACGAGTTGTCCTTACACTCCTCAACAAAATGGAGTGGCCGAAAGAAAAAATAGGCATCTAATGAAAGTAGCACGATCTATGATGTTCTACATGAAGGTTCCTAAGAAGTATTGGGGAGATGCGGTTATGGTTGCGTGCTATCTTATTAATCGGATCCCAACAAAGGTCTTGAAGGATGCATCACCATTTGAGGTACTAAATGGTAACAAACCATTCATTGATCACCTTAGAGTATTTGGATGTGTTTGTTTTGTGTTAATTCCAGGGGAACAAAGAAGTAAATTAGACTCCAAGAGCATCAAGTGCATGTTTCTCGAGTATTCTACAACACAAAAAGGGTACAAGTGCTTTGATCCGGCAAACAATAGGACGTATGTATCAAGGGATGTCAAATTCCTAGAGGAGCAAAGCTACTTCGATAAGATAAATTGGGAAAGTTTGAAGGATCTATCCAATTCTACCTCTGATAGAGCGGCAAGCCTCCAACATCTCCTTAGTCATTTTGGAAACTCCATCCGGGAAAATGGGGTGGAACCAAACCATAGTGGAAATGTGGATGAGGAGGCACCTAACGTCCCAACCTCTCCACAAGAAGCTCCATAAACATCTTCTCAAGAAGTAGGAGACAATACTTCCGAAGATGGAATAAACCTACCAGAAGAGGGTGTGTCCGAACATCATGATGAAAGGACAGAAGATTTGAGTACCAGAAATAGTCATGCGGATGAGGACTCTAGCACTCAAGCTCTTCAGCAAATACCCTTAAGGAGAAGTACAAGATTAAGAAAAGAACCCGGCAATTGGATCAACACAAGAGTCTACTACAATAATGAAGCGGTGGCTCATCCTATTCAAGCAAAATGTTCTCTTGCCCTCTTGCCTTCGGATCATAAGGCTTACATTGGAAAAATGGAGATGCATCATATACCGAGATCCTATGAAGAAGCAAAGAACACCAAGGAATGGTGTGAGGCCGTAAATGCTGAAGCTAGTGCTATGGAGAAAAATAACACATGGGAGGAAACTACTCTACCACCGGGGAAGAAGGTTGTGAGTTCAAGATGGCTATTCACAATTAAATTCAAAAGCACCGGAGAGATAGAAAGGCACAAAGCTCGGTTAGTAGCAAGAGGATTTACACAAACATATGGAGAGGATTATGTCGAGACGTTTGCATCCCTTGCTAAGTTACATACTGTCCGAGTAGTGTTATCCCTTGCCACTAATCTTTCCTGGGAGCTTTGGCAAATGGATGTGAAGAACTCTTTCCTTCAAGGAGCATTGGAGGAAGAAGTATATATGCATCCACCACCGGGACTTGAACACAAGGTTTCTCCGGGAAAGGTGTTGAGGTTACGAAAGGCAATTTATGGTCTTAAGCAATCTCCAAGAGCTTGGTATCACAAGCTAAGCACCATTCTCTTAGATCGCGGATTCAAAAGATCGGAGGCTGACCATACACTCTTTCATCTACATAGCAACACGGGAATTGTGTTAGTCCTCATCTATGTGGACGACTTGATCATTTCCGGCAATGACAAGGACGGTATCATCTCTACTAAATAATATCTTAAATCTGTTTTTGATATTAAATATCTTGGAGAGCTAAACTATTTTCTAGGGATTGAAGTGTGTCGTACACCGGATGGCCTCTTCATATCCCAAAGAAAATACACCCTTGATCTTCTATGTGAAACAGGAAAATTAGGTTGTAAGCCTTCCAGAACACCCCTTGAAGACAACTACAAGGTCTCGAGAAAGGGGGAGAAAAATGAAGAACCGCTTCAAGATGCAACCTAATATAGACGCCTTGTCGGAAAATTGATCTACTTGACCATAACACGGCCGGATTTGTGCTTTGCCGTCAACCAAGTGAGTCAACATATGAAAAATCCTACAAAATACCATTGGAGCATGGTGGATCGGATCTTGTGTTATCTCAAGGGAAGCCTGGGACAAGGCATTTGGATGGGAAAGAATGACAACACCGAGATAGTAGGATATTGTGATGTGGATTGGGCCGGGGATCGAAATGATAGAAAGTCAACCACCGGCTATGTCACCTTCATCGGAGGGAATATGGTAACATGGAAAACAAAGAAGCAAAAGGTCATATCATGCTCAAGTGCCGAAGCAGAGTATAGAGCAATGAAGAACCTTACCAATGAGTTGACATGGTTGAAAGCACTCCTAAAGGATCTTGGAATTGAGCAAGGGAATCCCATCACTATGCATTGTGACAATCAAGCCGTGATACACATAGCATCCAACTCCATGTTTCATGAGAGGACGAAGCACATTGAGATTGATTGCTACAAAGTCCGGGAAAAGATCCTCGAAGGAGTCATATTACCATGCTTTACAAAGAGTGAAGATCAATTGGCGGACATCTTCACCAAGGCCGCGAGTCACAAGGTATGTGATCACATATACCCAAAACTTGGACTCGTGGATCTCACTCGCCCTTGATCAAAGGTCCCCTTTCTCACGGCTCGTACACTCTTTTTCCCTTAAGAGAGTTTTGTCCCAAAGTGGTTTTCTCTCTAAAGGTTTTTAATGAGGTATAGCCGTGGGTTTTCCAAGTTTAACATCTACCTTGTAGACGGTTAAACTTCAGGGGGAGTATTGATCAAGACCTATCAAGGCCACAAAATCAACAATCAGGTCAACAAATAAGTTATCGGGTCGAGTATATAATTGGACCAAAAGTATCCGTCAATCGGGTCGGAATAATAGTCGGAGCATAAGACAGAACGGAAAGGGTCTTCGGATCGAGGAATCGTGAACCACGGTACGAGTCAGCATGTACCGCGGTCGGAGTATTGGGTCGAGAAATCGTGTCCCACGGTACATACCGCAATCGGAGAATCGAGCCGAGGATTGGTGTCAAGACACTTCATTGCGAGAAGCACCACACGCCTGCTTCCTCCTCTAAGCAAGCAATAGCCAGAGCTCTGAAGCTGAAGTGAGCCAAGCTCAACAATCTTGAATGGCTTACTCACTCAAGCAGTAAGGCGACTCCGCGGGTTCTTTCTAACATCACTTTTTTTTTCTAGTTGTTCCGCTCTGTCGATCGATGGTAGTAATGCCAGTACGTACCGCGGGTAAGTATCGGGTCGAGATTTCCATGTCCTGCGGTACATAACAACACATACCGCGGGTAACTTTTTAGCCGAGGAAGTAACATCCTGCGGTACGCATCAGTACGTACTGCGGGTAAGCTGAAGGTCCAAGAGTTTATGTACCGCGGTACGAGAATTCACGTACCGCGGATGACCCACGATCGAGTCAACGATCGAAGCCAAAAAGTCAACGTTTATGTAAGATTTGTTTTTCAAGTCTTTGGAGGCTAACGATTATTTGGAGCATAGTTAGGGTGCAACTAGACCCTAGATGACCGTTGGAGGCATAAGTAGAACATGTGACCTTATCCACTTAAGTGGGGACCAAGACTAAGGAGATGTCGCTATCTCTCGGGAGTTGGGTGCGCCTTGAGAGTGACCCGCCTTGGGAGTGACCCACCTCGGGATTCACAATGTCTCTCTCTTCCAACGGTCACATTAGAGGCGGCTAGGTTTTGCTTGTGCAAAAACTTTGTAACCTATATATATGTCTTCCATCTCATTGTAATCTCTATGTTGAATAATATACTTGCTCACATTTGCGATTCTCTCCATGAGTCTCTTCATTCTTCCGAAACTCTCTATCTCTTTTATCTAAAATCTAACAGTTTGTGATCAGTGTAAGGGCGTAGCCATGGATAACAGGTACAATCAAAGATTCGGAGCTTAGGTAGTTGGGCTCAGTGTTGAAGAGAAGTTGATAGGGTGAGGACATACCAATGACAGGTGGCAAAAGACGATTGATGAGATAAGTTGTTGCGGCGAAGGCGTATGGCCAGTAGGTTGCGGGTGATGAGGCGTGATTGAGCATAGAAAGACCAGTCTCAACCACATGTCAATGTTTTCTCTTTGAGATCACATTGTGTTCGAGAGTGTGAGGAGGTGTAGTAAGATGTGAAATTCCAGCATCGGCAAGGAACGTACGAAGCACAATAAACTCTCCTATGTTGTCTGTGTATATGGTCCGTATTTTGGTATTGAATCTGGTTTCAACAAGATTTTTGAATGGAACAAATGTGGTTTTGACCTGAGATTTTGTGTGGAGAGGATACAACCATGTATATATGGTGTAGTGGTCTACAAGTACTAAGTAATACTGAGATTTATCTATGGACAGAATTGGTGACGTCCAAACATCGACAAATATGTATTCAAGGGGTTGAGACGAAGAGATGGAGGTGTGAGAGAAGGGAAATTTGTGACTTTTATTGATGGCGCAATCATGACATAACAGATTGGATTTGGTTTGAGAACAAGGTAAATGAAAATGGAATACAACAAAATGGAGGATGTGAGGTGATGGGTGGCCTAGGCGGTTATGCTAGTCTATTTGTGATGGTTTTGACTTTGATGATGCAAGGCAGGTGATGGTTGAGATAGCCGGCCACTCATACAACTCATTTCTAGTCATACCGTGGAGCAATGGGACCCCCGAACTCAGATCTTTCACCTGAAACTAAGTGGGAAAAAATTCCACAGAAAGATTATTAGCGTTGCATAGTTTGTAAACTGACAGCAGATTGTGATTTATATGAGGTACATAAAGTATGTCAGTGAGTTTTATAGTTTTGCCAAGAGAAGGAAGAGTAAGAGAACCAGTATGCGTAATTTGAATGCCTGAGCCATCTCCAATAAGCATGGTGCCTCCTCTTTGATACATCTAAGGCTGCGTAAGAGCATTAAGATTGTTGGTCATGTGATGTGTGGCGCTACTATCCATGAGCCACGAGTTTGGTGGGTTTGCGCCGAGTGCAACATTGGCACAAGGTTGCCAAGGTGGATATGCAGATGTTTGAGAGACACTTTCTAACTGAGGCTCACTTTTGACAAACTGTGGACACCGGCTTGCACTATGCCCAAAAACACTGCAGATTTTACATTTTCCTTGGTAGCCTTTACCTTTGGATTCATTGTTGTGATTGTTGGTTGTAGGTTGTAGCTGCCAGTGATGATTGTAGTTGTTAAAGTTATTGTTGTGTGCAGATTGCTGCCAGTTCTGGTTGGGTCGAGAGCCAGTGCGATTATTGAATGAGCGAGACCGAGTGTGTGCATAATTGGCAGATGCAGGGGCTGGACTGAGCAGTGGAGCTGCAGCGATGAGTTTGGCTTTATGATTAAGTTTCTCATGAAGTTCTGGGAATGACAGGGGGTGTCTCGACTGCCAACTTGATCCACAATTTTTTTGTAATCTTCTGGAAGACCATCAAGAATGTACTCCAACTGGTCTTCATCGTCCATAGGTTTACCTAGCAAGGCGAGTTGATCAAATTTGGCGATAAGATTTTGAAGATATTGGTCAATAGTGTTGATGCCTTTTTGTGACTGTTGGATATGGAGTTTGAGTTGTTTCACATGCCCACGACTCCGTTTAGCATATATTTCATCAAGAGTTTGCCAAATTTCTGCAGTTGATTGAGTGCGAGAGAAAATTGTTTGAATTGTAAGGGAGATTGTGCCAAGAAGACTATTGTATAGCAGTTTTTCTTGACAAACCCAGAGAGTGTGAGTAGGATTTTCAGGCAACACGCTCACCTGTTGTGATGGTGGGCGGTGGCACATCAGTGTTGCTGAGATGACCGGCAAGAGCATATCCTTGAAGGAGAGACTGAACCTGAAGACTCCACATTAGGTAGTTTTGTGGAGTGAGTTTAGTAACGTGTGTCATATTGACGTGTAGCAGAGTTGTCTGCAAGGTAGTGCCAATGCTTTCAGCAGAATTGATTGACATGGTTAAGATGATAAAGACAAGAAATCAGAGTCGGCTATAGAGATGCCTGCTCTGATACCATGTAATAAAAGATATTTCTCATTACTTACAATAGGTTATAAGAGACAATATATACTTGTACAGAGAGATGATTCTAGGTTTATTACATATAGACACTACCATAAATTACAAATATGAGACTAATGTGATTGATCTCTAGTATCCTTGACAACTTTAACCTCAAACTTTGCTTTTAAAGGGTAAAACCATGTGTATCGTATGAAGTAGTCGACATAAACAACATAGTATTTGTAGTTGTCGAATGATATATGAGGTGTTGTCCATACATCGGTGTATATGAGTGTATTAACAAAAAAGGATGTTTGTGAGTTTTATTAATGAAATCGGTACATGTAAACTATTTCTTTAAGGAATGAGATACTGGAAGAGAAAAATGAGTAATAAGAGAATTTATAATAGGTAACGAAGGGTGTCCAAGCCGTGAGTGCCAAAAGTGGAGGGTTGTCTTTGGTGAGGGTGAAGCATAGAAGATCAGGGATGTAGGGGATTGCTTGGTCCATATATAAAACTCATCTTCAACCTTGCCTTGGAGCAAAAGAGTTCCTGTTCTGAAATCTTTCACCTGAAACGAATTGGGAAAGAATACAACCGAGACAACATTAGCATTACATAAGTGATATACTGAGATCAGATTCTTGTGAACTTCAGGAACATAAAGAATATCACAAAGTTTCAGTGGGCGTTGTAAAGTAGAGAGTAGAGGAACCAATATGTGAAATATTCATGCTTGACCCATCAGCAATGGTAATATCTTTACCCCTGTATACGGTTGATGAATGGAGAGATTGTTCAAATTTGATGTTAGATGGTGAGTTGTTCGGATTATAGTAGTTTGCAGCCGCAAGATCAGCACGTGGTTGCCATGGTGATGGTTGATGTGATGAAGCAGACGCTTGTTGTGAGTAAGCGTTACTCGTGAGCTGTTGGAGCTGATTACATCGACAGGCACTGTGCCCAAACAAGCCACATATTTGACACTTTCCCTGGTATCCACACTGATTTCGTTGATCTGGTTTTGCAAGGTTAAAGTTTTGTTGTTGTTGTTGCTGCCAGTTGTAGCTTGGTCCATTGTTGTTGTTATTGTTGTTTTTGTTTGCAGATCTGGACTGATTACGAGTAAAAGAGGTGTTCTTGTAGGAGACAGCATTGGCCGTAATTGGCAGGGAGACGGAGGAGGATTGCATCGCTTGAACCTTGAGCTCGTGATTGATGAGCTTCTCATGAAGCTCGGTTAATGTGGGAGGATGATCTATACCTTCAACCTGATCCAAGATCGTTTTATACTCTTCAGGTAAGCCCTTCAGTATGTATTTCATTTGATCTTTGAGATCAAGAAGCTTGCCTAGCAACGACAGTTGATCAAACCAAGTTCTAAAGCCCTGAATGTATTCATGAATACAACTTGTTCCTTTTGTCCATTGCTTAAGTTGCTGCCTTAATTGCTTACGGTGTCCACGTGAAGGAAGAGCATAAGTAGCCGATAGCGTCTCCCAGATTTGAGCAAAGATGTTTGTGGTGACTAACAAGAGCTGAAGGGAGTTCGATATAGCCCCAAGGAGGGCACTATACACGAGTTGATCTTGCCTTTTTGAAATAGAATAGGCTGATTTGGTGTAGAAACATTTGCAACAGTGACAGTTGGCGATGGAGGAGGTGGTACACCAGTGAGATGATGTGTAAAAGCATAACCATCAAGGAGGGCGTAGTCTTTTCTACTCCACATTAGAAAATTGGACGCAGTCAATTTTGTGACATTCACCATGTTAACATTAAGCAGAGTGGGTGATTATGAGACATTAATGGTCTCGTTAGAGAGTATAGGAGATTCGTTGGCCATGGTAGGGCAACGAGGATGGAGAGAAGATTTGAAAAATGACTGGCAATGAATTAAGTTAACTAGGAGCGATATGATCTGATACCATAAAGAATATAATGCTCAATGATGTTATTAGAAGAATGATGTGCAGTATTTATACAAGAGTTTTAGGTAAATTATATCCTTTCCTATATTTAATGTTTTCACTTCATTTTCACCAGAGAGTTGCTCTAATATGATGCATGATTGTTGCTACATTGCTAGAAAAAGTAAAGTCCGACAACTTTTGTTATATTGTTACCTTTCAAAGTAAAGCCAAGGAAGACTGCGAATTCTGCAATTGTAGACCTAATGCTAGATTATTCATTGGTTGTGTTCTAAATCTGTGTTTAGCTTGTATTCTAAACTGATGAACGCAGCATAGCAAGCACTTGAGGTTCTATGGTGTAGTGGTTAGCACTCTGTAACTAGAGGTGATAAAAGAGAACTTAAACTTTAGTACATTAAATCAAAACTAAACCGAATTTTATGATAACATAAGATGTAGAGACCGTTTTATACAAAATAAACCAAACGAATTCAAATTCTATCAACTGAACCGGAATGCAACACAAATATTATATATATTAGATGAATATGTGCCTTACACGAAACAAATTAGTTTTTTTTTTACTTTGTATTTATATATAAATTATTAGAAAATCGTATATTTGGTTCTATTTTCCTATTAGAACCAATTAATAAGCATATTCCGTAGTAAGCATAAACATATTATTTAATTTTTGATCGTGTATATATTTGTTTATTTATAATCAGTATTTGCTTCACAAGAGACATGCGCACTTGCATATTCTGAGATCGAATCCCCCGCTTGCATTTACAAGAACTTGGCTAATGGGCCGGCCATTTGTGGCCCAGTGTTGAAAAAAAAAAATCAGTACTTGCTTAATATAAATTATTTTATCACTTAAAATTATATTATAAAAATTATTATGCAATAATCAAAAGAAATAATATTTATTTAAAATAAAAAATAAAAATAAAAACAATAAATAATACAAAAAAAACAAAACAAAAATCAGAAAAAAAAACGCGAAATTTTTTTTTGATTTCGTGATCCCATAAACAAACCTCACACAAAAAATATTTATTCATGTCACACTCAACACCATAGAGATGCCAAAATTGATATAAAATCATATCAAGAAATAATTGTTTTTATTATTATAAATATTAATATATTTGAAACAAATTTTATATAATAGAATAATAATTAAGAATTGATAGGATTTGGAAATTTTTATTGATTATTAATCTTTAAAACACAACTTTTTATAATAGGATGATCTTTGAAACTAAACTTTATATAATATGATACTTGTATTATAATCTAGATAATATTTAAAAATTCTCGCTGATTATTAATTTTTGAAACCTAACTTTATATAATAGGATAACTAAGATATAAAAAGAATTTATAATATATTTTCATATTGTTAATTTCAACAATTATATTCTGTTAACTTTTTTTTGTTAAGAATACAAAAAAATATTTTTCGTTTTTTTATTTTTTAAAACTATAATCTTTTTAAAATTTATATTTCATATGAAACATATATTTATGAATATTAGTATTTTGTTATATTAAATAAATAAAAATTATATAAAATTTTTCTAAGAGGATTGTAGATAGAGATAAATATTTTCGTATCAAGATTAAATATTTTAAAAAATCTAATCTAAATACTAATTTTAATATATAAATATAAAAAAGTTTGATAGTTGCATTTGAAGTAATTTTGAAACATGGTACTTTATACTAAAATATTAAGAGATGAAAAAGATTGGTAAATATATTTTCACATTGTTCGTTTCAACAATTTTATTTTGATAGGATTTTTTTTGTTAAATATAAAACATATTTCTTATTTTTTTTTTGTTAATGGCAAATTTATTGGACAACAACTGGCCGGCCCAATAGCCAAATTTCTATATAATGTAGGCGGGGGGACCGATCCCTGATTGTGCAAATGAGCTGCCTTATGTGGGACTTACCGGCTGCCACTAGACTAAGAGTCATTTGCAAAACATATTTCTTAATTTAAAAATTGTTTGCAATTAACATTAAATTTTAATATTATTTAATTTTATATTTAGTATGAAATTAAGATTTATGATTATTTGTACTTTATAATTATAGTATAAAAATTACTTCTAATTTTTTTAATTAAAATTGTAGATAGACATAAATATTTTAGGATAAAGATAAACATTTGAAAAAGTTTCATCTAAATAATTTTTTTTATATAAATACAAAAAAGTTGATCATTGAATTTGACTTTTAAATAACATAAGTAAGTTTTGACACATTTTAATTTATATAATAATATATTCATTTAATTTGCAAATTCGTTTGTTTTTTTTTTTTTTACTTAAATTTTAAATTTAATATTATTTAATTTTATAATTAGTATGAGATAAATATTTATATTTATATTTTATGATTATACAAAATTATTTTTGATCATTTGTGTATTAGGATTGTAGATACAAATAAATATTTTAAGATAAAGATAAACTTTTTTTTTGTAAACTAGCTTATTGGCTTTTAAATCCCCACCTACTATAGAGATAAACATTTAAAAGTATCTAATCAACATAATATATTTTACCTTTTTATAATAGATAAAAACTGAAAAAAATTAATCATTGGATAAACGTGTGATATTTCTGTTAGTGAGTAAATTTGAAACGTTATACTTTATATAATAAAGTCTTTAAATATAATACTTTTTAAATTTATATTTATTATGAAATATATATATATATATATATATATATATATATTTATAAATATCAGTATTTTATAGTTTTATGTAAATAAAAATTAATCACAATATTTTTTTATTTTAGGATAAAGATTATAATTTAACAAACATTAGTTTGAATAATATTTTATCTTTTCTTAAGTATAAATAGAGAAAAAATTGGTTGTTGGGATTGGATAGCATAATAACTGAGTTCATAAGTAACTTTGAAACATTTTATTTTAATATAATAAAATATTAAGATATGAAAATAGGTTTATAATATATGTTCACATTGTTAATTTCAACACTTATATTTTGCTATGATATTTTTGTTAAATTATAAAAAATATTTTTTAAATTTACATATTTGTTATTAATATTTTTTAAATTAAATAATTTAATATTGTATTTAGAATGAAATATATATTTTTGAATATTTTTATTTTGTAAATAAAAAAAAATATAATTTTCAATATTTTTTATTTTAAGATTATGGATAAAGATAAATATTTAGAAAAAGATAAATATTCAAAAACACTAATCTAGATAATATTTTATCTTTTTAATTATATAAATACACAAAAAAAATACTGATGGTTGGATTTGAAACGTTGAATAATTATGTTAATGAGTAATTTTATAACATTTTACTTTATATAATAAGATTTTTTTTAGTTTACAAATTAGTTTTTTTAGTTAATATTTAAATTTATATTATATTTAGTATGAAATAAATATTTATGAAAAGTTTTATTTTATAATTATAAAAAAAAGTATTCCAAATTTTTTTATAATTGGGGTTGTGGATAAAGATAAATATTTAGAAAAATCTAATCTAAATAATATCTTATTTCATTTTTAATATATATATATATATATATATATATACAATAACAAAAATTGATCGTTGGATTTGTTTATGTGTAATAATTTCTAAATGAGTAATTTTGAAACATTTAATTTTATATAATAAGAGGACCATAGAGTTAACAAATTCATAGCTTTTATAGTAATAAAAATAATAATTTTTGTTTTTTGATTAAGATTTCGTAAGATTCTTTAAAACTGATTTATTATTAACCTTTTATCTATATTTGTTTTAATTTAAATATATATAGATTTGTTTTATCTTAAATACATAAAATAAAATAATTAAATTTAATAAAAATATACGATATGAAAATGAAGCTGAAACCTCTATATATGATGAAAGGTTTGCATTAACTCTTTTTTTTGTCAACGACAAATTATATTGGGCCACAATTGACCGGCCAAATAGCCAAATTTCTATATAATGTAGGCGGGGACTCGATCCCTAATTGTGCAAATGAGCTGACTTACGTGGACTTACCGCTTGCCAATAGGCTAAGAGCCATTTGCAACTTTGCATTAACTTAAACAACATGTTATGTTTTAGTTTAGAAATTATTATCACCAATTTGAAACTAGAAAAATATTATCATAAAATAAAATTATAATCACATAAAAAATTTTGATTTATTTTGAGACAATACAAAAATAAAATTTGAGATAATTTTTGATCATATATAATAAATATTCGGTAAAATTACTATTTATTTAACAAAATAAATAAATTTTATTAACAAAATAAGTATTAGGGGGTCTGTTCTTTTGTCCATCCAGATGATCCATGTGGATGGAGATGAAAATTGTTGTTTTTTTAGGTACAATTATTTGGATCATCCAGATGGATCATCGGGATGATCCGCACAAAATCATTCAAAGTTTTAGAAAATTTTGGATGAGTAAAGAATGCATTCGATGGGAGATGAGTTTATTAAATTAATTAAAAGAGTAAAATACCCCTAAAATTAAAATCAAAATTAAAAAGTAATTAGGGTATTCTCTTCTCGCGTCTGGATCAAAGCTTTCGTTCTCGTCATTCTAGTAAACTTGTGAACCGGTGTGAATTAGCAAACTCATTCTAATTAAGGGAAGGTCTGCACCTGTGAAGGAAGCAAACGCCAGAAATAAGATACTTTTTCCGTATGCTTTTCCTGACATAGTTTTGGAATTTCTTCCAATCAACCTCATGTGGAGTAAAATGATTGCTTCTCATTACCTCTTCCTCTTCTTTAATTATACATAGATTTTTCACAACTGCTCCATTGATTTTCTTTATGTTACAAGTATTTGATGGAAACGGCCTGCAATGTAACATCACATAAGCAGGACCAGTACATGAAATCTAACCTTACATGAACATGAATAGTCAACAAAATCCCGAAGTAATACATATTGAACATCCAATTTTGTTCCCTCACATTTCACGAATATTATCTTTATGTTTTTGTGAGAGAGAGAGAGATTTCAGCAACTTATGGTCATTATAATAATATAAAATTTTGAAAATGTTGTATTAAACAAACACCAGACGTCCCTGGTATATCCCCTAATATACAAAATAATATGTAATCTATAGGCTATCCTATTATATGGAATTAGACAATTAGCTAAACTCAAATGATTGTGAAAAAAAATTAGGAGGTGTATTTAACCATATATTTTGAACAATTTAGATTTTATGAAATTTCATATGATTTTAGATGAATTCAAGGAAAGTCTTATAATTTGTAACAAAAATCCTCTAAAATTTCACCTAAAACCATGAGATTTGGGCTTTTGTGTATTTAATTAGGGAAATCTTCTAAATAACTCTAGAGTTTCAGATAATCACCAAAAATCGCATCATTTATTTTTTTCCCAATAATTGTGTTTTTTTTTTGTCAACGACAGATAAAATATTAATTAAAAAAAAAGAGATCCCCTGGAGAATCAGTTACAACGTGATAAGCCATCTCTCTCACAAATCTGGCTAGAGCGTCGGCCCAATAATTGTAGTTATGATTGTGTTTTTTTAAATCACTAGCTCAATAACACTTGATTTTAGATTTTTTTTTTGAAATTCTTGTTTGAATAACAGATGATTTGTCACTTAAACTCAAATCATTTAACCAACACATCTTTATATATAATATAACCATAGTGCTAATTTAAACATTGTATTATATTAGTCTATTTTGAACTAGGTCATATTATTATTAGATCATAATAGTCATATTATATTTAAATCTACAACTATCTCTTATAATAATCAAAACAATGATTTCTTAGAATTTATAACTGATTATAATCATTATTATTATCTTAAATAGTATTATTAATTTATTTTAACTTTAAATACTTATATAATATAAGTATAATGTTGTGTTAGACACAATGTTATATTAGTCAATATTGATATATAAAGAATTGTGACAAATTTGTTATTAAAAAATAATAATCAAATTTTTTTATATTTTTTCTAATAATAATAATAAATAATTATCATTTGATAAGATTCTATAATTGATTACTATTATTTTATAAAATATATTATTAATTTTTTTTAACTTTAACTAATTAAATATAATAAAAGAGAATTTTTTTGCTATAATTGATTAAATATAATAAAATTTTTTATCTGTTTCCTATATTTTTTACAATTTTTATAAATAATTCAAACTTTCAAATGAATAGAATATGTAGAAATAATTTAATTTTAGAATTTATATAATATTTTATAAATAATTTGATATATATCCATTAACATTCAAAACAAATTCAAAATTTAAAAATAATATTCATTGTATATGGAGAATTGAATAAATAATTTTTTACTTTTGTAATATTATAAAATAAATAATTTAATAAGAAAATATATTATATATGTAAGTGATTATTTAGATTAATGTCAGTCAAAAACACATGTATAGTAAATCTCATGTCAAAAAGTTATAATATATTTTCAAAAAAAGAAGATAAATATAAATAAATATTATAAATCAATATAAATAACAATATATATATATATACATTTTTGTTACGCCACACAAAAAAATTATATTATAATAAAATTATGAAATTTATCACTTCAAAAATAAGGAGAAAGCTGCATAGAATACGAAAAATAAAGGCGAATGTAACTTTACATCTCTAGAAAGCGGTTAATCCGGATCCATTTCATAAGTGGACATTTGAAGAGGGAAATAAATTGTGCTAATTTACTAACATTTAAAATAAATTTAAAACAACATTTTATAATATAAACATGAAACTCAAAATTCAAACGTAGACAAGTCAACAAATATCATATATGAAAAACATAATTTTATCCCACTCAAATGTAGAGGAGCACCGTCTAAAAATTTTAATTAGATATTTAAATTTATTTATTATTATTATAAATATATAAATCAGTTAACGGTTTTATTATATATAAAGATAAAATATTGTTATATTTTTATATATTTAAACTAAAACAAACTAATAATATTATGTAGATAAAGATAATAAAGAAGTATCAAAATGGATAACCCAACCCACCCAAACTCATGTGAATAATAAATTTTCATAGACTGATTTTACCCATCCATTTATTCATAGGTTGAGATTTATATATATAAACCCTAATATATTAAATTCACTAGTCTAGTGGATTATAATAAGTACTCATATAAATAAATTATACACTATATTTATAAAGGAAATAGTCTATATTTTTAGATATTTTACCTTAGTTTCTATTTCCATATATTTAATACATATTTATACAAGAAAAGAGTTGGTTCTATAGTTTTTTACATTATTTATGGTAGTTTTCTTTTACATCTATCTAAAAAAAAGTTTTTGTTTTTCTACATATATATAAGAATATATGGTAGTTTTTTATTCTTATACATATATAAAAGGAAAATTTTGTTTTTCTATAACCAATCTATGGGTAACCCATAATCCTAGTAGATCAATTCACTAAATTTACATATCTATAAAAGATAACATATACCTGTCTTTTCTTTTTTTTAGGTACAAAAAATTCAACATGAACCCTATTAAGCTATAACAAACAAACAGGATCAATTTATGAGTAATGATCAATTATGACATTCTAATAATAATAATCGGTTAAATTTTTTGTCAAATCTTATCGAAAAATAAAATTATTTTTTATTTTTATAAAAGATGTTTATAATATATATAGAGATTAAATATTGTAAAATGCACACAAAAATGACACAAAAAATAATATAATTCTAAATTATATTTTACTTGGCATTTGTTTTATCCAGAAACCAATTCTAGAGTCAACATGAAGTTTTCAAACCGAACCACATTAGGATCTGTTTACCAAAACTCGAACTTAACCGGGAAGCGAAGTGCCCAAAGCCCAACTGTATCAACAAATAACATTTACATATGGTTTTCCTTAAGTACATACAAATCTGAAAGCTATTAGAAGTTACTAGCCAAGCCTCACAAATGAACAACAGAGGTGGTAGTTGCAACTAATGCAACAAACCATAGATGATCAGTGGATGAAATTTAAAACTGGTTATTACTCGTTATGGTGGTGAGTGTTGCTGTTCTCTTGATTTCTTGTGTCCCTTCTCTCTCTTCTGAAAGCATGAAACAGATCCACTCCGAGGCCAACATTGAGGATGTTCATTCCTGCCATACCAAGCAGAGCAATCGGTAACTCTACACCTTTCTCAAACTTGCGTGCGTCTTTGATTAGCTTGACAGTAATGAGAATGTGAGGAATGCACCTAGCAAACACAAAGGCTGTCCAATTTAATACCCATTCCAGTTTCACCAATGTAGTGTTGCTGTCTCGGACTCCCGCCATTCTTCTTAGCTTCCTCACGTGCA
Source organism: Lepidium sativum (assembly GCA_023374145.1). Classification (NCBI taxonomy): domain Eukaryota; kingdom Viridiplantae; phylum Streptophyta; class Magnoliopsida; order Brassicales; family Brassicaceae; genus Lepidium; species Lepidium sativum. The sequence goes on from JAKUCM010001782.1 coordinate 112,858, forward strand.
GAAAGATGGAATGCATCTGTTTACACATCGGAATAACCAATGTCAGTGTGGTTTGAATAAGTTTGAAATTACAGTCTATATTTTAACAACATTGTTATACATGAAACTAGAGCTAAATCAATGTAAGCATAGACTCAGAAAAGAACAGAGTAATAATGCCAGGGAGAATTGTCAGGAAGCCTAAAGTAAAATTGTACCTCACAAATCAGGGTAAGGATGAGGTAATTGATAGTTACATTTCGATATAGAGCCAATGTGAAGCAAACTAGGAGGACGAGATGGTGAACCAAAATAGAAGGTATTAAGCCGCTGTATAACCGGTACTGAAGCATATCCCACTGGTCATATGCAAAGTAGCCGCATGAGAAACATAAAGCTGGATATGCCCAATTCCAAGCACCACCAACCAACTCAGAATGATCAAACATCTCGACTAAACCTTTGGCTAAGCACTGATTGAGCAGAATGAAAACCACTGTAGTAACACAAGTGCAGTATTGAAGGTGAAAAATCATAGTCAGTTATGGCTTGGTAAAGAAAGAACTGTATCACACACATAAGATTTGGCATGATGGTCTCCTAAACCGTTTATATAGATACTTTCAACGTTGTTAAAGAGGTCTCAGTGATAAGCACGAATGGTAAAACTATAGAAGTGAAAAGTAAGCTCCCAAGACCCAAACTTTTAATCATCAAGGTAAATGCATTCTGCCCTCCAGCATTTTAAGAATAATTTCTGCAGTCCAAGAAACAAATGTCGTTCTAAGAAATAAGCAAAAAATCTGCGTTAATTACACAGCCATTAATCAGGTTATAGACCACAGTGGCCCAGCGCAGAACATAAACACCATGTTGAAGTAGTTAGAGTATCTACTTCCCTATCTGTTATCTAATATCTATCCATTTGCTTTTTTTATATATTTTTATTGTATCTAAGAAGAAAGTTATCGACCCACGATCAGATCAAGGATTCAACAAAGCTACATCAAAACTGAGAGTTGAAGAGCTGGATAATTACCGATTACAAGAGTTAACAGAGACAACAAGAATACCACTACCAATCAAGTAATCACAAATATCCAATGAATTGGAAGAAAGAACTACAATAAGCAATGAAAAAGTCAATAATCGAGAGGAGAGGGGAAAAGGGGACCTGATGCGGAGGTAATGATCGAGTGCAAAAGCGATACATAAGTGTTAACAAAGAGAGGGTCACGAGAGAGCAATGCACGAACCAACCAATTGACCAATTGAAAGAAACATCCACCAAAAATCACCCAGAGAAGCTCCGTCCGGAGATTGAAAAAAATCTCAAACACGACGGAGACGAGCCAAAGAAGCAGTGTCGCTAGGAAGAATTGCCCAGCCCCATTCTTTCCTCCTGTCCTCCCAATCCCCGTCCTCGCCATCGAAGCCCCTCTTCCACTCTCTCGCTCGTTTGGATATTTCTAGAATCCAGCAAAGTTTAACCCTAAATTCGATTTCTTAGCTGTGAGGCTCAAGCTTCGATATCCATTTCCAATTTTGGCGGAAGGGAATTTACCAATACCTTCATGTTCATGAGCTAACAAGAGCCTCTCTGGAACGCAACGGACACGTGTCCATCGGTACTTGATGTATAAGAGTATTCTAATAATGAAATATTATTATTTTATTATAATACAAAAATAGACCAATATTAAATTGACAAAAGATAAGATACTATAATTAAAGTATCTTATTTAAAATACTCAAATCTTTCTTTCACTTTTTATTTTGTTAATTTTGATTTTTTTATTATTAAAATATCCATTTAAGATACTTGGACTATGACTCAAGAAATTAAAACAAAATCGTACAGTGTCAACATTCGACAAAATTATTCAATTTCGTGCCGACAATCTGCTATCTTGTGAGGCCAAGCCCACTTTTTAAACACGGCTCATTTAAGACTCGGCCCATTTATCTTCGTTTACAATCGGTACACGAGCAGAGGCAAACTGGATAATTATCGGAAACCGGTAATTTAGATGTTGTATAGGAATTTTTGGTTGACAAAATTTAGAGTTAAATAAATCAAGTGTTGTTACTTGTCACAAATTCACAAGGGAACAAGAAGACTATATACAAAAAAATACCATCGTAATGAAAAATTTAAAGCATGTGTAAGAATATTTGTTGTTTTGCCAATACACTGGTTTCCACACTGACAAAACCTCTTCAAACATCTCCAGCATCAGTTGTCGATCAGCTTGCCTGAAGAAACTGCTGATTTCTTCTCTGACTTCATAAATCTTTCCGAAGTCAAACAAATACATTAAACAACCTTTCTTCAGTTTCTCCAGCTCATAAAGCCAAGCCTCTTGTAGCCTCTCGAGCACATTCCCCGAGTTTATATCTTCAATCAGGCTTTCCTCACACGCCGCTTTCAAATCATTTATATCGTATTTGTTTGCAGCACCGAGGAGTGCGAGCCGGTGTTTCCAGAAGTCTTCCTGGGTTATGTTTCCATAGAGGTAACCTAGGAGAGCCATGCAAGATTCTCTTGACATGTCATCTATGTGGATTGTGGATGATTCTTTTTCCTTGAGGTCGTGGTGGAACATGCTTTTGAAGACGGTTGAGCTAGCCGAGAGGATGGCCTTGTGGGCTGAGAGCGTGCCATCTGCTGTGTGGATGGTTACATCGGATAGGATGCTTTCCTCTAGCATCCGAGATAAGCATTTGAGAGTAGTTTGAGTCGAGATTGATTGCATTGTTGCATCTGTTGGCCAAAAGGGAGTAGCTTCACCACCCTGGAATTAATTTGAATTGATTTGATCAACCACGGAAGGAAAAACGCTACAGAAAACGAACAGGGCCATTACGCACCAAACACAGCTGGAAACTTACATTCAAAGGGCAGATTCTGAGATCCAGAAACTCGACATCAATGGTGAATCGACCGTGGAAGCTGGAATCCACATGCCACACACAATCATCAGTTGTACGCAGCAGTTTTTCAAAGACTGCAACGCAAAACAGAGTATCTTAGCTTACAGATACACAAAGTTAATTAAGTTCAACCATTCCCATAAGGTACTATTCGTCATCCGCAATTATTAGCTTCTCAAATGAAACTGATACTCACATGCTTCCATATATATGCACCAATTTCCAAAATTTCCACAGTAATGAGAAGGTCAGATTGATTAAAAGCAAAAGAAACTTCATTACCATAGAAGTCTCCATAGTTGTTCTTATTACAAGACAGATTAATGAAGCTCTACTTCACTTTTCCTGAAAACCCTTATTAAACCTAAACAATAAAACTCAAATTCCAAATCCAGTAAACTCAATTTTAAGACTACACATACCAGGAGAGATGTAGGATCTACGAGTAGGGCCAACGTTGAAAACACGGAGAACAAATTTAGCAATAGGAGGTTGCTCTTTGGATACTCGAGAAAGCTCAGGAAAAAGCCGCACGGATAGGTAACGATTTCTCTCTATCGACAGATGCCTTCATATCAAAAAGATTCGAAGTTCTGAGAAAGTCCGCAAAATAAGAATAATAATAATAAGAAGAAGCTTACCAATTCCAAATTCCGACTTTGAAAGGATCGGACTTTTTAAAAGAGCAAGGTCCAAAATTTTCAATTTTCCATTGAGCTAACCTCGAGATTGTCTCCACCTTCGTCTCACCCATCCCCACTATCTCCTCTCTGAAGTTTTTGACTTGCGTTTCTCTAAACGCTTTACTTCTCGCCAAATAACAAGGGAGACGCAGCAAGCAACACTCTGGTGCCTCCATCGCTTCCCACGTGTACGAAAATTATTCGTTTTAAAGTCTGCAAACCGGTTTTCTCCGGTTTAGCAACTTGATAAACCAACTTCTCGGTTTAAAATGTGAAAGAGAGGAGTTAGAGATAGAGAATGAGAGATAATCAATCACTCATCAGATAGATATGGCGACGAAGACTACGGAGAAACCGAAGATCGTGTGGAACGAAGGAAGACATAGATTCGAAACAGAGGATCACGAAGCATTCATAGAATACAAGATGACCAACGACGGTAAAGTCATGGATCTGGTTCGAACTTACGTTCCACCGTCAAAAGCAGGATTAGGTTTGGCTTCGCATCTCTGCGTCGCTGCCTTCGAACACGCCTCTGAACACTCTTTCTCCATCGCCCCTACTTGCTCCTACGTTTCCGTAAACATCGCTTCTTCTTCCTTTTCGTTTATATAAATTGCAATTGAAATCAGAATCTTTTGTCAGTTTTACGATCAAAAATCTCGTATTCTGTAGGCAACGTTTCTTCCTAGAAACCCATCGTGGCAGCCTCTGGTTCACTCAGAGGATCCCTCGACCTTCAAATCAAGCATCTGAGTGAATAACGTAAGAACACTTGAGCTTACTGGTTTCATGTCTATCTGTAAACAATAATACATTCAAAAATGTTCTGTCGTTTACAAACACTAATGTTGTCGTCATCATGATAAATAAAAAGAGGTTGTAAAGACATTATTACTATGTAGCAGAGTTTTCTTCTTTGTACAGAAATGTTGCTGTGTCTTTTAGCCAGTGACAAAGTAATCCATTTTCTCTGGAACATGTTTTTCTGGTTAATGATGATGTGATGTTGATTTCTAGCCAATAAGCAGTAAGGCTGAAGCAAACCTTATCATCTGACATTGACAATGTATACGTGCCTCTGTAAAGATTGTCAGCTTTAGAAGCCTTAAAATTCATGTGCTTGGCAACATCCTTCAGTTTCTGCGACGAGTTCTGAAGATAACAAATAATACCAATAGATATTGTTAAGAGTAGATCGCATTAGCAACTTAACATTTACACCTAGTTAAATCGATCATCGAAAAAGTGTGCAAACCTTGTAAAGAAATCTACCAGAAGGGTAGAATCTTATGTAGCGATAGTAACAAACCTGCAAGAGAAGAAGCAGCTCATTAAATGGGTTTGTATGGGACAGGTGAAATGAAGAGAGCATGTTTTAAGAAAAAGACAAAAACTTTACTATGTGAACTGGATTTGTAATCTTCCACTCTGCAATTCCAGCTCGAATGTAAGTATTCCTACTCACATAAATACCTGAGAAGAGATACAAATTTAAAGATAATCAAGCGTTACTGTCTTAAATACTTAAGAAAGGGCCCATAGTAAAAAAGATTCTTCTTCAAAAATCTAAGGAAAGATCTAATATATGTGAAGAAGACATGGTGTTAGTCAGGTCATACAAAATAAACAAAGATTACCATCAGTACGAACTCTGGATCTTAAAAGCCACATTTTTCTCCATGATCCATCATATGTAGACAGCAAAATTTTGTAGTTTTCGATAACCCCAGCAGTCTGCCAAGCTTTCAAACACGCATTACGCCAGAACACGGGGTTTCGAACCGTGTACCTCCACTTTCTGCAAACACAAGCTGCTCTTGCTAGGTCATACGGCATCATCCTAGCAAATACCTACAAGTACATATCAACGAACAAATTTCCGTATATAAGAAAAGAAGATACAATGGTACAAAATTAGTACCGCTAGAAAAAAGGAAGGGAAAGGAGGCTCCAACCTCGAAAAGAAGCTCATCAGGTAAGCAACGATGAATCAATGCTGGATCAAAATGGGGTTTACGACTTGTACTTCCGAATGGTGCCACAGGCCTAACATGGACTCCATAGAGATCTGAAATGAATGTAACTCAGCACAAAACAATGAACTTACTGGGTGATAAAAAAAATCATACTAGGACAATGGGTGTTAACATGATTAGATTACCAAGCCAAGGCCTCTTTGTGATAAAGTATTGTACGGTCTTGAGCCGCAACGCAGATTCAAGTTCAGATGGGATAGTGAGAGCATCTGTGACAAGGAAGAAAGACAACAAGCTTCGATGAATTGAAGTTTAACAAAAGAATCAATTGCACATAGACTCAACGTCATATCATAAACACAACTTGCATATAAAGAAACGTAGCAACATTCACTTTCTCAAATTGTAATATAACACATTCATGAGAATATCCAGATCAATTTCCACGCATTCCACAATCATACGAATTTTCGAAGGATACTCAAACCCAAACGGATTTATCTAAATCAACGTAATTATTTTGAATAAAATATGGAGAAAAATTCAATCAACCCCAAGAGAAGCACCAGATAGAGTTAAGAAATTGATCAAATCGGAAAACAGAGAATCATTCGTTCAGTCCGATGGAGTTCACCAAAATTACAAAATTCAATCCAGAAATTGAAATACCTGAAGTCATTGAAACTGATAGATGATTTGAAAGTCCAGCGATTTCGTAGCCGCCCGTGCGCTCCCTGTTACCGGGAAAATCAAAAGACGATAAGACCAGAGACTTCCCTCTTCTGTCTTTTTTTCTTTTCGAAATATATTTTATTTTATATTTTACAATATTAATATATTTTATTTTAATTTATAAGTCTGTTCTCCCGAGATTCACATATTATTCACAAGTCACAACGAAACCGACATGTTCTTAGTTCAAGGTCGGTTTCAACGTTCACAAATATTTTTAGCTGTTTCGTCTCGTGGTTGGATAACACCAACGTCTGGTGCGAAATTGTGAGATCTTAATAATCATTAGACTACGAATGATGTTATTATTTGTTATCTTCTCGTTTGAAAAAAATCATGTGATTGAAAATTGTGAAACCAATGATAACCGGTATCATTGCTATTATGTGCTTGCAAAATAGTGAGACATAAATTACGGTGCCATAGGCTGCAAATAAACTATACTTGTTTCTGCAAGACTTAAATGTAGTAGTAGAAGAGAAACTAGATAATATGATTAACATGTTAAGGCACACTTCCACCGAACAACAAGATCTGTAGTTTGGCTGCACCAGAAAGTGTTTTTTTATACTAAATTTATCAGCCAAGGATGAATAGATTTTGGTCTTCGAAACTCTGATTCCAGGAATGCCTCAATAACTACTCAATTATATTAGAGGACCGAGTTATAAAAAAGGGGAGTAAAATTAACCAAAAAAAGAGGAAAGACACAGCTATTATTGTTCGTTCTGCAGAATGCAAATAAAACTAAAAAAAAAAAAAAAAAAAAAAGAAGAGATTCTCGCTCTCTACTTAAAGCTCTGTCTTCATCTGTGTATTTTCCTCAAAAATACCAAACTAAGCTAGCAGCTAAGAGAGGGAACACACTTGTCTCTCTTCAGAGCTCGTCCTTGACTTCCTCACTTGTCTGTTCCTCCTTCTTAGGCTCTTCAATTGTGTCCTTAGGCTCTCCAACTGTGTTCTTGTTCATGTTGATGAATCTTATGAAATCTTCCTTTGTCCTGTCTCCTTCGTAAGCCACAATGTTTCCGCTTGCTGATCTGAGGTAAATGGTTGGGAATCCCTTCACATCGAAGGTATCACGTGGGAAGTCATTTGCAGTTGCATCCTGTAACAAGTGAAAGAGGAAGAATTCGGTTAAATATAAAACCAGTAGAGGATCAACAACACATTCATACTCTCGCAAGAGAAAGGACTTACTAGCTTAGCAATGACAACACTTGAGTCGCTTTGGAACTCCACAGCAACTTCGTCCAAGATTGGAGCAAGCTTTTGGCAGTGTCCACACCATGGAGCATAGAATTCAAGCAAGACTGCAAAAAGTAGATAAGAGGGAAGAGAGAGGATTTATAAGTTTTTCCTACCATCAAACAGGTGTTTATGATTTATAATGTAATGTAACTCACCATTTTTTCCAGAGTTAAGGACCATGTCGTCAAGGCTCTCAGAAACAACAACCTTCACTGGCTCGTTGTTTTCCACTGGGATGGGTTGAGATTTTTTGTGGGGTGCAACTTTCCCGTCCTTGAAGTCCTTAACCCATGATTCAATCTGGTCAACCTCCAAATTTGTTTTCAGGTATTTCTTGTCGTCAGCTGTCTGGATGATGATGAGAGGAACTTGGCTCTCTTCAAGTCCAAAGTACTGTTAATTGTTCAGAATAGAGAGAAATATGTTCAGAAATTTGTAACCAACGCTAACCTGGAGATAGAAGATAGGAGATGGACAAGGAAAACTAACCTGGAATGCACCTTGGCTGTTCTCAGCATCACCTAGAAGGAAGCTAAGACCCTGTCCCTTGTTGGATGTAGCGACTTCACGGTACTTTGACTTAAGAGACTCAGCTCCTTCTCCAGTGAAGTTCATGAACAGCATCGCCTGAATATCAAAATATAACCCACATCAAAACCCAAAATGAAGATTGTACTAGGATAGAATCTGTGAGGATTTTGGAAGCTTTTAGTTATAATATTCACAATGAAAACTATACATACTACTGTAATTCATTCCAGCTTAAGAAGAAATACAAACTATTACTTGTCGACTCAGTTTAGAGACTTTAGAAATATAAAAATCTTATCCAGTAATATTAAATGCCATAACATGAATCTATCTTTGAAGTATATAATGAACTGGTTACAGCGTGATGGAATCAAGATATTTGGTAACTCTACGATGAGTTACCTTAGTATTAGTGCTTTCAAAAAACTTGATAACGTATGGGTGGTTATTTGGATCTTTGTCAAAGATGGTAACCAGTGGAATGCTTGATTCTTTGATAAATTTCTCAAGAGCTTCCCCATCGAAATCCTGAATGCAAAGAAGTGAATCAAACAAACATTCCGAAACATATACCATATAACAGAACCATTAATCCATGTATTATATAAACCTTGGAATCAACAAATTGTTCATCAAAGGGTTTGAATAGCCTAACTACAGGTCCTGTCACAGATGATTCTCCACGAGGAAGAAGCTTGGCATCCGAGGTGTGTGCGAAATCTGATTCAGAGCGCAATTTCTCAGCAGTTGCCATGAAAGAATCAAACTCGGAGCCAGATAGTTTAGGGAATATCCCAACCTAAAACAACAGAAATAGACGTTATTTGTGACTACCATGCATGATTACAATCATGGAACAGAAGCACAAATAAAAGTAACATTTTTTGTACTTACCACAACGACCTTCTTGTCACCAACAATCTCAGCAGCATCATCAGCTGACTTAATTTCAGCAGAAGCAGGTCCACTTTGTTTCTTCAAGTAAGTAACAATGCCCTCAGCTTCACGAGGTCCGTTGTATTCTTGAACAGTTTTCCCTCCGTTTCTGAAAATCTTAAGTGTTGGGAAACCCTGAACCTCGTACTGGGTTGCAAATTCTCTGTTGGTTTCTTCACTTGCATCAATCTTCGCAAGAACCACTGGAGGAACGTGACTGCTTAACTCTGATGCAGCCTTCTCGTACTGTTAACAAATATATAGTCACCCCTTAGTCATTATTACATGAGATAGACAAATAGCTATGCTAAGTCGTACAAAAAATCCAGATAAAAGTTATATTTTGAGTGATTTAAAGGCCATTTTACCTCTGGAGCAAGTTGCTTGCAGTGTCCACACCTGAAGAAGATTACCCAAAGAAGGAGATTAAGATCAAATACTTTCACAGATTAGCTACAGAGGAAAGTTACATCAGACGACTCGAACTGTAGCATTTCAAATTAGATGATTTAATTTACACAGATGGGAATAGATATTGCAACGAAATTGTCTGCCTAATAAAAGAGATCAGCTACGCCAGTTCAAATCAACATAAGAAACACCAGGGAACGCTAGGGAGAACAAGAATATATTCGCATGCAAATCCAGAAGCGCAAATAATAAATTGAGATCCAGGGGAGAGAACAGGGGAACCACCAAATTCACGAATCATGACACGAAATCAAACTCAAACAGAAATCTCACAAATAAAGGTTGAACAATCATAAAACAATACCATGGGGCGTAGAACTCAACGACGATGAAATCGTGCTTGTTAATGGTATCGGTGAAGTTAGTGTGATCCAAGGTCAACACGAACTCCTTCGTCTCCGTTTCACTTCTTACAGACGAAGCGAACAGAGACAACATAAGAATCGAAAACAACGCGAATCCTCTGATCGCCATTATCACGCTCTCTCTATCTCTCTCCCTAAAACTGATTTAGCTTGAATTCTGTGAGCTAAGCGAGGAAACTCTGGGAGATATTTATCACTGCAAATCACGAAAACTGAATGCTGCTAAGTGGTCACATATCCACGTGGCTATCTCTTATTGGGTATTACTTCGTCATAGTTTATAGGGATTTGGCAAGAATCTGAGTTCGTAATAGCATTGACCTTATACATAAGTTCGTAATTTTCCCATTATTACCAGCAGTTAAAAAGTTTTACCAAAAAGAACAGAACAAAACAAAAACAAAAGTGGAATAGATTGTCCACACCACGCACTAAAGATTAGACTATCTCGTGTTGACACGTGGCTTCTTCTCTTTCGTTTATCTCGTTTGAATAAAATGAGATGCGATCTGAAGTCCGTGACTCCGTGCAAATAAATGGTCAAATAAAAACACATATTTTAAATCTGAATAATTATGTTGGGTCTGTTGCCATTATCAATAGATCTTCTTAACCGGACTAGTTCGTGTACATGTACATTCTAGTCTTATTATAAAGTTAAGATCTGATCAGACGCAGATTAAATATGAAGATACAAACAAGTGGCCAACCAATCAATGAATATTATAAATGTTAAGATATTTACAGCAATTATCCTAAACCGATTCTAAATTTATTACCAAAACTTTCAATTCTTGCAAAATTATTCATCAGACTGAGGCTGTTGTTGAAATCTAACATGTGAGCTTCCACAACTTGTGAAGTGAAATTTCCTAAGACCTCAAAGATTGGAACTATTCCAGCATGCAAGCTACTTGAAGCTGCATTGTTCACAAGTTTAATTGTCTCCTTGTGTCTTGTTCTCTCTTCTTCTAACTTCTTCCTCATTGAATCTAACGCCGAGATCCCGCTCTTGGGCAAGACTACACTTCTCTCTGATGCACCACCGTCATGTAGCTGATCATTTCTAGCTCTCGCTCTCGCCCTCTCCGTCCTAAGGTCATCCAAACGTTTCTCAAAATCATGCGAGACATACTCTGCTTTCATTCTTTGCCTTTGCTCCTCGTCTTGTCTCTCCCATAGTTCATGTAGGCTCGAGGCAAAGCCTTGCATTGCGATTGTAACATTCTCTCCAGAGATTCTTGCCAATCTTTGCATATAACAAAAACATGTGGAGCTCCAATACGACTAGGAGAGAAAGGGGCAATTCCGTCCTCTGTTGATTCAGGTTCATAGTGAAGACATCTTGAGCGCCATCCATTTAAAGATTCCACATATGATTTCTGAGTAGTGACCGACTCGTTGAAGCTAATACACCATTTTCGGAATTCCATTTCGAGATCAAGAATAGCTTTTAGACCAGAGTCTCTATGTAAGCCGGTGTTTACTCTAAAAGATCAAACCTTGCTCTCCATGATCGCCTGGAATTGCTTCTAGTGACACTTAAGCATCGATCTCCACATTCTTATCAACCTTCAAATCCCAAGAATTGGATTACACAAAGGAATACATAAATGAAGGAAGAGTCAAATAAGTGAGATTGAATTTATGCCCATGAATAAGTTGAGTAAGTTGAGGCTGTAATTCTTCGTCTCTTAGTTTATGTATCATGCTGGAGATGAAATTAACAGATCTTATGCATGTCTAGTTTGGTCAACAACTTCCTCATAGATGCTCGAGGAGTCTCAATCTTCCTAGATTCCGCACCAAGACTATCCAGTTATTCAGTTTTCTGCACTTTTCTTCGCAGATAACTCGAAGCTTCTCTTCATCCTACCATTGACAAAGAACTATATCTGTCACAAGACGCCCAGATCAAAAAGAGACATAATCAATTTAAAATCAAAAAACACAAAGATACCTTGACTTCCTTATACAGTTTCTTTTCCCAAGCATAGAGTTGCTCCAACGTTGATGAGAGGTTTCAGTGAAGCCTTCTCTAACATATTGACCATTGTATGATTTTGCAATATCCTAGATGTTAACCATATTGAAGGTTGAGACTTAGAGAGCGGTGACGTTGTGGATGGTGCTACCAGATACATGATCCGAGTGAAGATAACTAGAGAGAGAAACCAAAAGTATATATCATTGGAAAAGACAACAAAGCAAGACTGACGTAATGCAAATTAAAACTATGGTTCGTAATCTGGATGCTCCATAAAAGTTCAATAGAAAGCAACAAGAGCTCAACATTATTTCCCATAACATCGAAATTTAGTTTCTTCTGCATGAACGGATTCAAAACACTGCGGAATTTAAGGCACAGTTGCAAAACAAGTAACTCTAAACAAACCGCAAAACACATGCATATATGCTTTAGTCACCACCATATGTTATATGATTGATCTCCACGGAAATAGGTTTTCATGTATGAATGATTTAAAATTACATCAATAATTCTAGAAACCCCATTTATCCAATTAAGGAAGCAACTCAGACACAAACAGAACATGTAAGAACATTGACCTTTAAGTCCAGAGCTTTTCAACTGATAAGGCAACTTGCTAACTTCAAGCAACACAGCCACGTCCTTCCCTTGTGAAAAAACAACGTCAAGCTCACTCTTGATCTCCTTCACAACTTCTCTAAGATCTCTAGTGGCATGAACCGATAATGTAGACAGACTATTTATCTTGGAAGATTTACCACCAAAAGAAGTAGTATTTTCCTCCAACTCAAAGCTCACTACTTTTTTCCTCACATATTCTTCTTCTACTTCTCCAACACTTTTCGTAGCAACAGTCTCGTGCCCATTTAAGTCGTTCCTTCACCTGAATCTCTACTGTTCTTGATGTTTCTCTCGTGAATCTCATCTCTTTGGGACAAATTTCCAGGAACGTTCTCATCTCTGTGTTCTTTCACGCGGAAACACTAGGAGGGGCCGACGGTAGCGCCCAGGCCGCCCTACGTTTCTCCGGGTAACCAAAATACCCAGGATTAGGGTTTCCGAGAAAATAATTAGGGTATCGCAATCCAATATCCAGCCGCATTTGCCCATTCTCCATTCTATGATTTTCCGGCTAAAAAACAACCGGACGAAATGGTGGTGCAGATTTCTTCATACAATACATTCTCGGATTCGGGTTCGGGTTTAAATTCGGATTTTCTCCCGTGAATCCCCATCCTTCAACCTCATATTGGAACCCAGCCGAAAAAACCGGAGGACAGCCCGGTTGATAACCGAGTTGATATCCTGGTGTACTAAAACCGGGTGGACCGGGCGGGTAATTTTCTGGTGAATAAATGAGTCGTCAGATCCAGATTCCTTCACTTAGCCACTTCTTCTTGATCGTAGCTTCCTTGGCATTACTGCAATGGGATAAGCAAGCTTATCAATACCTCCTCCAATAGAAGCCACCTTGTCCTCAAGGTGGAAAGTAGGGTACTGCCTCTGCAAAGAACCAAAACCTTCCCATGTGTTCTCACAATCTGGTAACCCTTTCCACTTAATTAGTGCTTCTGATTCAGCTCTGTGTGGTAATCTGCGAATTTCAAGTACTGCTTGTGGTTCAGTCAACCACTCCATGTTTGAGGACAGAATATGAGGTAACGGTTGAGCCTCCTTATCAGTAGGAACTGCCTTCTTGAGTTGAGAGATGTGGAAAACGGGATGAATGGAGCTATGTGGTGGCAGTTTTAACTCGTATGCTACCTGTCCAATTTTCCTAAGTATCTCATAAGGGCCGAAGTACCTTGGAGACAGCTTCTCGTTTCTGCGAACAGCCACCGATTTCTGCCTGTAGGGTCGTAGTTTTAGATATACAGTGTCCCCCACTGCAAAACACAACTCTCTTCTGTGTTTATTAGCTGCTGCTGCCATTCGGCTCTGACTGTTGCTTATATTCTGACGTAGTTCTTCTAGCAGACCATCACGTTGGGTTAGCAACTCTTCGACCTGAGCATTTGCGGTTGGTGTATCACCATAACGCATAATCTTTGGGGGATCACGACCATAAACAGCTCGAAATGGTGTCATCTTAATTGATGTATGATGTGCGGTGTTATAGGAATACTCTGCCCAAGGCAACCAATCCAACCAAGTTATAGGACGGCCGCCAACAAAACACCTCAAATACGCCTCTAAACACCTATTTAGCACCTCAGTCTGCCCATCCGTTTGTGGGTGATAGGCAGTGCTCTTATGCAGTTTTGTGTCCTGTATCTTAAACAGTTCTCCCCAAAAGTTGCTCAGAAAAATCCTATCTCGATCGGAAACTATGGTTTCTGGATACCCATGAAGGCGCACATTGTGTTGTATGAACAACTCAGCCACACTCTTGGCTGTGAAAGGGTGTTTCAAGGTAAGAAAGTGTGCATATTTGCTAAGCATATCAACTACCACCAGAATGGCATCTTTACCATGAGAGTTAGGCAAACCTTCGACAAAATCCATGCTAATGTTGGACCAAATCTGAGATGGAATGGGTAAGGGTGAGAGTAAACCCGTAGGAGGGAGAGTTGAGTACTTACAGGTTTGGCACACAACACACTCCTCAATGTATTTAGCGACACGCTTCTTTATTCCTCTCCAATATACCTCGCGGGCCAGCCTTTTATATGTCTTAAGTGTTCCTGCGTGACCACCCATTACACTTTCATGAAACTGCTGCAACAACGGAGGGATGAATGTGGAATCGTGGGGCAGAACCAGCGCCTCTCCTTTATATAATAGTCCTTGTTTCTCATGAAACCCTGCGGTCATTAAGCCTCCTTGCTGCAGTTGTTTCAATATCTTTTGATAGTCATCGTCCCTGCTGGGTTGAGCTTTGACTTCATCCAAGTTCAATGTTAACATGGCAGAAGATTGGATCATCTGCAGAGTTTCAAACTCCTGACGGGACAAGGCGTCAGCCACCCTATTCTCTGCATCCGGTTTATATTCAATAACATATTCTAGCCCTCCAAATTTAGCTGCCCACTTTTGTTGTTCCCTAGCTAAGTGTTTCTGGTCCAGGAGGTACTTAAGGCTTTTCTTGTCTGTCTTGATGACAAATCGTCGACCCGTGAGGTAATGTCGCCATTTGGTGATGGCTAAGACGATGGCCAAGAGTTCCTTCTCATAAACAGATTTTTGTCGCCCTTGTTTAGAAAAAGCTTGGCTTATGAATGCTATTGGCCTTCGGTGTTGAGATAGAACTGCCCCAATCCCTGCCCCTGAGGCGTCGGTTTCAATTGTAAACTCTTGGGAATAGTCAGGTAAGCTGAGGGTTGGGAGCTTAATCATCGCAGCTTTGAGTTTCTGAAACGCTTCCTACTCTCCTAGTCCCATGCGAAACTGTTCTTGCGGATTTGTTGAGTTAGAGGTTTAGCAATCTTGCCATAGTCCTTTACAAACCTGCGGTAATAACCTGTTAACCCTAAAAACCCCCGCAGTGCCGTGACATTTTCGGGTCTTTTCACTAAATCATTGCTGCAACTTTCGAGTGATCTGCATATACACCTTCCTTAGAAATGGTGTGACCTAAATATGAAACTGCCTCTTGACCAAATGAGCATTTCTTCAGGTTCACATAGAATCTGTGCTTCCGCAGTAGCAGCATTACTTGCTCCAAATGTCCCATATGTGCATGTATTGTCCTGCTGTAAATTAAGATATCGTCAAAAAACACAAGTACAAACTAGCGCAACAGGGGTCTGAATACTTCATTCATGACACTCTAGAATGTGGCTGGGGCGTTGGTTAATCCGAAGGTCATTACAAGAAACTCGTAATGTCCTTCGTGAGTACGGAAGACGGTCTTAGCGACATCCTCTCTCTTAACTCGGATCTGGTGGTAGCCTGACTTAAGATCTAATTTCGTGAAAATACACGCACCCTGCAGCTCGTCCAATAAATCTTCTATCATTGGAATCGGGTAACGATCTTGAATTGTGAGTTTATTCACTGCTCGGTAGTCAACACAAAAGCGCCAACCTCCGTCTTTCTTTTTAACTAGTAACACAGGACTGGAGAATGGACTAATACTTGGCTGTATGATCCGAGCTCTCAGCATTTCCTTTACCATTTTCTCTATCTCATTTTTCTGCTGAAAAGAGTATCTATATGGGCGTGCATTGACAGCTGCAGCACCTTCACGGAGAGTGATGGCATGTTCTCTAAAGCGAACTGGTGGGAGTCCTTGTGGCATTTGGAACACATCCTGGTACCTGGCCATCAGCTGCTCTACTTCCTTACTCAAAACAGATTTTTGCGGTTGCACTTCTCCTTCAAACAAAGCTGATAGTTCAACCAAACAAACTACATCATTGTCTCGGCAGCTGGCAGTCAAGGCTTTAAGTGACACTTGCTGCTTCACCAGAGACAAATCACCTCGCAAAGTCACCCATGACCCCTTACTCTTGTATCTCATCTGATGCAGCCCCCAGTTGATTCTTGTTTCTCCCAAAGAAGCTAACCAAGTATAGCCTAGGATTACATCTGGTTCACCTAATTGAAACAGCAAATAGTTTTGTGTAATATTCACTCCTTGTACTCTCATTTCCAGAGTACACTTGCCCTCTCCCTGATGGTATTGGCCACTACCTAGTCTTACTCGGAACCTTTTTGTTCTGTCCACTGGCAGATCTAATTTCTCTTGTAGAGAGAGAGAGATGAAATTGTTAGTCGCACCAGAATCAATGAGAACTAACACTTCATGACCCTTAATGATGCCCTTAACTTTCATAGCTCTTGCTGTTGAGAAACCAACCAGTGAGCAAAGAGACAGATCTTCTTCATCAAATTCCTCGTCAAATTCAGGGATTTCTTTCTTTGGGGTCTCCTCAGGTTCTGCTGCTTCCTCACCTGAGAGCTCGAGTGTTCATAACTGAGCTGGAGAACGACACGTGTGACCCATGTAGAACTTCTCCCCACAGAAACGACATGGATTCTGAATTGCATTTCTTTTCCCTTCAACATGCCCTATGGAGTTCCGCGGTTCAGGCTGACGCCTAGCTCCCATGTCGGTCTTATTACCCCAATTATTACCTCCGCCAGCACTGTATGAGTTTCCCTGATTCCTGTTTGTACGCATTTGGAACTGGTTCCTCTCATTCAAAACGTCCTCCACCATTTTCGCATCTTCAATCAATTCATCCATTCCCACCGATGTACACATAACTAGTTGCACTCTAATGCTTCTTTTCAGCCCACTTATAAAAATGGATTCAAGGAGGTCCTCTGGAATATGTGGAGCCTCGCCTGACAACTCCTTAAAAGCTTCCAGATATTCGTTAACTGAACCATATTGTCTCAGCTTCCACAACTTACATAGTGAGTCATAACCTCTTGTTGCTTTGAATCTCTGTTTGAACATGTTCTTAAATTCCTCCCAGCTCGAATACTCTCTCTTGTCTTGTGCGTTCCGTGACCATGTGATAGAACTGCCGGTGAGACAAGGAAAAGCTTCCGATAACTTCTCCTCTTCTCTAGTGCGATTTTGCACAAAGCACTTCGCCACCCTATAGAGCCAATCTGATGGATTTTGGCCTTCATAGAGAGGTATCTCCATTGGTTTTCTTAAAGGTTCGTTTTTTTCTTCAAAAGGTTCCATTTTTTTCAAAAAGGCGAGACCTTTCCCCCTTTCTAAGCTTCTTCCCGACAGATCTGTGGGTTTTAAGAATGACGGAGGTAATGGGAGTAAGCTTTCCATACCTTTCATCAGTGCACTTGCTGATTCTCCTACCGATTTTCCTTTCTCTATGGCTCCCGGGTTTGGACTCGTACTGGACGTGGGTGTATCTTCCACATAGAGGAGCCTATCCACCTTCAATGACAGCTGGTTCATGCTCTTTTTCATCCAACTTAAATCCTTATCCACCTTCGACACTTTCTGGTCTAGCCCCGCTACCTTTTCTGTGTGACCCAGCGATGCCTCCTGCAGCTCTGCCGTCAGCTTGTCAATCTTCGCTAAATGGGCTTCAAAGACTGAAACTTTCTTTTGAGTGACAACATTAGCGTAACTTTCAGGAGGTTTATGGCCCATCTTAGCTCTGATACCACTTGATAAGTTTAGGCTTATCAATGAGGCTCAATACTGTAGAAAGACTTAGAGGGAGAATGAGAGTAAGAAGAAGATAGATTGTTGTCGAAATTATATATTTGATAAGTCTCAAACATAGGGTTGTGTCTCTTTAAATACACACCCCTATGACCTTACAAAGAACCAAACGCAACGTTTAACTTAAAATAGATAAATGAACATTTGGTTACAACTAGAATCTTCTCCATAGCTGAACCGATTCCTTCACTTAATATTTCACTTAGCCACTTCTTCTTGATCGTAGCTTCCTTGGCATTACTGCAATGGGATAAGCAAGCTTATCAGAACTTGTATCTAACTCGGATCCAGACGATAAATGCAAATGTTGATCTTCTTCTTCTTTGCAAAACCAACGTTAAAGAAGACGAGATCTTTTGTTTATGTGGTTTCCCTTTGACAGAAGGAAGCGTAAGAACCAGCGAATCAAGCGAAGAAGAGGAGCCAACGACGACAAGTTCTTCGTCAACGAAACGATTAATGGATTCGCTAACGTCGCAGAGTGTCTAAAAGTAAGCGAGATGAGCAGTTGCTAAAGCACAACGATGATGTGAAGCCACTTTGATCAGTTCTTTCCTCTCTTTGCGGAGAATCACATGTGTTTGATCATCTACTTTGGATCCTTCGCAACCCATGTGAAAAATCCTAAATATTTGGTCGTCTCCACAACTCCAATATTAGGTTCAAGTCTCATGCTTTTTCTTCCTGTAACTTCGTGAATCGAAAGACCATCGGTTTCCCCAAATTTGAATTCTGGGAAAGGAGAAAAGGCAAAACCTAGAGAAAACAGAGGGATAAAAGTTGAAGAACGCCAAAGTGAAATTAATTAGTAGTCGTTATGAATGTATGAGAATGGAAGGAAAAAACAAAAGAAAAAACGTACAAGAAGAAATATCTCGTGCATGAGAGAGTAAAAGACAGAAGAATCCATGGTTTGCTGATTTCTCTAAACAAGACCGTAGCAGACAAGCATCAGAGGAGAGAGACAGAAAGCAAATAGTAAAAAAGTTTTCTCGGGTTTTAGTTTAGTTTTATAATAAAATAAATAAAGGATTCATCTTGTTGTAATTAATTTCGATCTCCACGAAGTTTATCAGATAGGGATGTATGTAAGAAAGCTTTAATGCAATTGCAATAGAGACGACGTACAAAACTCAAATTTGTTTTCAACACGAATTTAAAAATTCTACACAAATTTTGCGGGAAAAAAGGTGAGATACATATGAGAAAAGACAAGACCGTGTCTCAATTCTTTTCTTTTTCCTTATTACTTTCAAGTTTTACATTTTTCTCCCTACACTTTTACTTTTATTTTTCTACTCTTTTTAATATTTTTTTGTTATAAAAATTTAAGTTTTGAAGATAAATTTATAAACAAATATTTTATTATTATAAAGTGTGTGGTAGTGGAAAAAAATGAGAAAGAAAGAAAGAAATGAGGATAGTTCCATAACCAAATGCATGAAAGAAAGAAAACAATATTTAAAATAATAATCGAGAAATCCCTAGTTTTGTATACCTCCACCGCAGGTGGTGCCCTTGGACTTTGCTGCTCTATACTTCGGTCGCTTTATTTTTTAATAAACTTTTAATATAGTGTCGATTTTTTAATAAATTTTTTAACCCATTTAAAATCTTAAACTTTTGTTTAATTTTTTTTTAAAATGCATTGTTTATTTTTAAATTGATAATTAAT
>JAKUCM010001783.1:0-21210 GCA_023374145.1 Lepidium sativum
TCATTATTTTCAATCATTTACAAATACAATAAAAAAAGTAAATGCTAAATTATTTTTTACAAATAAATTTAGTTATATGTTAAATCTACATGGTTGAATATTAAGGTACTTATGTATTCATCTATAAGATACATATTTCGAATAAAATATTTAATTCTATAGTCTTTTGTTAAAATATTTAATTATATTTTGAATTTACATTATTTTAAATATGAAACTTTACCTATATTATTATTATAAAAATTACTACAACATATATCATCATATCATAATAATGTATATTCTATATTAAGTTGTTGCCTTTCATAATTTACCAATAGAAAAAAAAACTGCTAGTGAATTTATGAAGTGGAAATAGATACAAATGAAGAAATTGCATCGTAAGCGAAAGAGTGCATACGTTGATAGGTACACTGTTTTTTGTTTGTTAAAGGATTTTCATTAAAGTAAATACTGTTTAGAGAGAGAATACAAATCATATAAAGGAAGACAAGGCCCAAAAATATTTAAAAAAATCCAAACCCGAAATCTCTAACGAGCCTAACAATATCAAAACTAACCCAACTAAAAGTACATCCTTACCAGAAGCAAACCTTAATACATTAGAAAAGGAAGTGGCACCTCTTCCGCCACCAACAATGGAGATGGAGCCGCCGCCGGAGAAAGCCATGGCCAAGAGACGAGATGAAGAGCCCACCATCTTTAACCGCTTCAAGACGTCTTGAGGGTGAGAAAACTGAGACAGAGAGAACATTTTCGAAAAAACATACGAGAACGAAACTGATTAAATGAAATTAGGAAATACTTTCTCCAGTTACCTCATGACTCTGATTCCATGAAATTAAGGATCAAGGATGTCGTGCAAAGTCCATTGAGAGGAATTGGAGTATTTCCTAAAGCCAAGAACCATGTGACATGAATGTGTAGTATTTGGGTTGTTATGGTGTTTTTCCATAATAGTGCTTTTAGTTCACTAATCATTGTTTAATTAGATGTACGTGGTAACCAATCAACTAGGGATAACTGTTTAAACGCAATTGAATAATTCTGTTTCAATAACTAATAAATAAGAGGTGTTTAAAGGAAACCACACACATGACAATAGAGACGATAAGTTAATAAACCAAAGTCTAAGACTTTACTTGAGGTACCGTGTTCTAGGCTTCACGGATTTACTCCCACTTGCATCTTTTTCATCATTGTCCTTAACACCAGTGTCTTACTACACAAATCTAACAGTTTTCAGTTGATAGTGATACACACATCATATACATGTGCCCATCTTTAAAAAAATAACCAAAAGATTACCGTTTGGGAGAGTTTCCGCAAGAGCATCTTTAAGCTTTCCACTTGAGTTTGGAAGGTATTCCAAATCACCATTGTTCATAGGTTGATCATCGTGAACTACAACTTTTGGAGCTACAAGAAAGAAAGCATCAAAAATGAATATCATCCGTAGCTAAACATTACAAACAAAAAGAAATAGTTTATATATATTTTCCAATTGTTCGTAAACAAGATGATCATTTTGGGGTTCTCAATCATACCATCAACGATGACTAAATCCGTTCACTACCATAATTTGGTTCTCCATTTCCAAGATCTATCATACATAAAATATATATTACGCATATTACAATAATAATAACATATTTTCTTTATAGAGAGAAGAAGAAAAACTTACCATTGGCTTCCGATTTTGGTAGCTCTAGAGTTTTTCTATTCACCTCTTACAACATCGACAACTATATGTCCATAGGTGTTTATTCATGAAATGGTATATTTTATAAGTGATTGGATCAGTCAAGTGGTAGTACTACCCTCTACGCTTCACTTATACAACGCAAAATAACATTTTCATTAAGTATTACATAAATCGTGTAATGAAGTATGAACAAAACTTCTTTACCTTGAAAGAACAAACTGTAAGATCTCCAAGATATGGAAAACACTCTAAAGTGCGCGTTACGGATTTTTTCTGTAAAAATAAACAAAATCAATACACAAAAATAACAATGTTTTTTATTATGAAAATAATTTTACTTAAAAAAAAAACTTCACCTTTTAGAATATATATATCATCATCTTCTTGAACCCCGACACGAAGCGAGTATGGAAATTTGTTTCTGCAATAGACAAATGGTTTCTCTCATTGCAGAACCGAAAGAAGTTCTTAAGAGTTTCGATATCAAATTAAGACAGAATCACTATGTATCATTTATAGGCAACTTTCAAGTTACGAATATTTAGGGGTATGATTGAATATTTAATTATATTTAATAAGGGAAAACGAAGGGACAAGAATATTAATGAGTCATTCTCTTATAGGAAATTGTTTCATTTTGAATATATGAATTTCCAAATTTTTAAGTTAATAAAAATGATCATGTGTTATTAATTAGAAGACAATGCGTTTTCCGAAAGACAAAAGACCACCACATTCACTTTGGCTTATAATATCATCAATAGCCTTCTCGATTATGAATCCCATAAACATTTAATTTATGACCCATTGAATTTGGGAATAAACCAATGAAAAAGAATTCAATATTCACTTTGGCTTCTAAGTCCTCTGACTAGTATTTAATGAATATATATATATATAACCTGATATACACGTTCATGACTACTTCGAACATTAGAGAACAACACCATCATGTTCTAGTCGAGTAGACTTGTTGGTCTTGAATTCCATTTCTATCGGTTTTGAGTTTAATTTCCTGAAGAAACTACCTTGATATTGTTTGGCTAGAAGAAGTTGGAAGCAATATTTTAGACTTTATTTTCGAAACTAATGCATGTTAATTTGTCTATTATAAACAATTTTTGTTGGTGATAGAGCTCCGATCCCCTCTTCAGCCCACGAATGATATATGGTTTTAATCCCAATTAAATCTTTTATGTCGGCATCATATAGAGAATTGTCTAAGATGATGTCTCGTATTAGAGTGATATTTTGGCAATTATTCTATTTCGATGATTTAATTCGTCTCGGAGCAAGAAAGTTTGACAGACACGCTGTTAGAGAAAAAATATGGAAAATTTTCTTCGAGATACCATCAAATCTACATGCAAAATGTAATATTTTGTATTTTGAATCCAATATAACCGTCTATATGCATTACAAATAGAGGAGGAAGTCTTTACAGAGAAACGGTATTTTCATAATTCACATACAAGCAATATAGCAGCTTCACACTTTTGCTCTTGGATGATTCTCTTTGTCTACTTAAATTATTAGAATCCTTACATATCTTTCCATTTGATTTTATGAATCGGATTTAGAACCTTTGTGTTTAGTCTGATTCAAACAATTGCCGCCTCTACAAAGAAGACACAAGAATGATTTCTTTACGCATAAGGAAACAAGGAGAAAAACTCTGATCGCAATGTCTGGAAACGACACTGAACACAATCCGTCTGTGGAACAAATCACCGGTCCTCCTCTAGGACCAATAGACTGAACTCATAACTCAATCCCTAACCAGGTTCGTACGGTCGAGAATCGCCAAGGCGAGTTTTGCAACTCGAAAACTCTTCGGAATCGCGTACTCGAACCTCCCTTGGTCACCGTCATGATGCAGAACCTACCGCAGTAGTTGGAAGCACCAGAACGAAAAAGCACTGAATCGAGACAAGAGCCAGGATGCACGATATGCATCACTTTGCACCAAAAAACAAAAGCCGAGAAGATAAAGTAGTCAACATGCAAAGGAATCTTTTGGCGACACGCCAAGTTCTCAAATAACAAACTTTAGAGGACAAATGATGAGGGTATCAAGGTGGTTGAACTAGGCAGGCCAATGACTCGAGGTAGGACACGCAAGCTGAGAGAACAAATAGGAGAAGCTGTAGCTGACATCTTGAACTAGGAAGAGAAGGCGCCCTTCCCGGAACACTCCAAGAACGCTCCCCTCCAGGAAAGCTCCAAGATCGACATTAGGACTTCTTCGAGGAACGCAGAATAGATCAAGAACGCAAGTCAAGACCAAGCAACACAACAAGAGGAGGACCAAGACATTCAAGACCCTTTAGAAGCTGACCAAGAAAACAAAGAATCAACAAGACCTGAGCTGGAAGTAACTGACAAGACTTGGCCCTTTGTCGCATCCTACAAGGTTTGTTTTGTGTTTACGATAAATCTTTTTGCAGGAACTCCAAACCCAACAACTCCAACACCTTAAGATAGAGAGTCTTAAGGCCCATAGGTTTTTTACGACTTTATTTTCGTTTAATAAGGCACCAAAACACTAAGTTAGTAATTCGCCATTTTTCTTGTAATTTATCATTTTTCTTATTTTCTTTTTGTTAATGGCTGTGACCCATTTTTTTTTTCTTTAAGTGAGTCGGCCTTAGAGCTAGCTGATAGGACCCCTATGTAAGGTCCCCTTGAAGCCGTGTAACAAAGCCCCAACTTTGATATCAATAAAGAACACAATTTACTCAAAGAGAAATCCCTCGTCATTAGCAAGCTAGTCGTTTGTCTAAGACTTAGAACACACTACAAGATCTCGAGAGGTTTCCCCTTGATTTAGAGTGTACTTGAGTGTATCAAGAAGCCCATCATCCTTCTTGTGGATCGCTCCTCAATCCCGCACCTTCCGCACTCCCGACTTTTCTTACCAAGGAAGTACACTCGGTTCCCTTGGATAAGAACCCGGTCCCATAAACCTTAAAGAAGCATCTTGAGGCTTGTATAATTTGGTATCAGAGCCAAAGATTTCCTAGAAGGTT
The DNA here is from genome assembly GCA_023374145.1 of Lepidium sativum. Lineage (NCBI taxonomy): Eukaryota > Viridiplantae > Streptophyta > Magnoliopsida > Brassicales > Brassicaceae > Lepidium > Lepidium sativum. Next base: position 4,735 of record JAKUCM010001783.1, read on the forward strand.
GTATCTATCTTTACTTTTTGCTCTATTTAATTTTGTAACCGTCATCACTTTCACATAGGTTGTTAGATTCGTTCTCAAGTAAATTAATCATTGTTTGCTTAAGCTCCAATCTATATCTTTCTTGTGACAATTAGAGTTCTTAGTTCTCAATCGAAAAAGACAAAAAAAAATTGAATTGTTTCCTAAAGTCTATTTTGCTTTTTTCGTATTTTCCAATTTTTACAATTTCCATTTTTTACAAAAAATGGATAACTACTTGTTTCTTGTTTTGAAACATGGAAACTCCAGCTGATGACCCCACCCTACCTGAAACGTTGGCCCAACTCCAAGCCCAGTTTCAAGCCATCAACACTCGAATGGATCGCTTAGAGCCGAGACGATGACTCGGACGCTTACCGAGAGGGAGACTATGATCCGCATCTGGATAACCCTCCACCTAGGCATTGTATCACACGAGGAAGAGAGCCCCATAATCGCGGACGTGAGCGGGATGATCTGGTACACACTAACATCGACCTTAAGCTTACCGCGTCACCTTCACCTGTAAGGTCGATGCAGAAGCGTACCTACATCTTTGAGTGCTACCATTATGCAGATCATAAAAGAGTGAGCTTTGCTGCTGCTCAACTCACGGACAATGCCTTGTCCTAATGGGATTGCGACCTAGCCGAACGAAGACGTCACCACTATAACAAAGTCACCACTTGGGACAAGATGAATTTTAACCTAAGGAGAAGATATGTGCCTCCATATATCAATAGAGACTTACATTAAAGGTTTCGTAAGTTGGTACATGGAATAGGTCCGTGGAAGACTACTTTGAAGACATTGAAAACTTGAAGAATCAGCTAGAAACCTAAGAACTCGAGGAGACCATTATGGCACAATTCTTAGATGGTCTGCAAGATCGCATAGCTAGGAAAGTAGAAAGGCAGCCATATCATGAGCTAAGGGAGTTATTACATTTCGCCATACAAGCTGAACAACATATAAAGAGGAAGACGGACGCGCCCTGCCGCCCCAAGTACAATACTCCCTGGAGCACGCCCACCCCGAGACCGTAAGATAAGGGCAAAAATATTGAGCCTGAAACTCGTCCTAAGAAAGCTGACCAAGGATCAACCAAGAATCCAATACCTGAGGTTAGTAAGGCTCTAAATACTTCTAGAACATGTGACATTGTGTGCTTCAAGTGTTAGGGTCGTGGACACATGGCGAGAGAATATCCGAACCGAAGGGTAATGGTTATCACTAAGGACGGAGAGTATGAATCACAAGATGAGGACGAGATGGATGTAGATGAAGATGTAGGAGATGCTGAGGAGACTGTAGCATACCCGGACGTAGGGGAATTCCTTGTAGCTCGCCGCGTCATAAACTCTATGGTCGTGCCGGATGAAACCGCACAAAAGGAAAACATCTTCCACTCGAGATGTACCATAAGAGGCAAGGTATGTAGTCTTATTATAGATAGTGGTGCTTGTACTAATGTGGCTAGCAAGTCCTTGGTCGAAAAATTTGGACTCAACACCATCAAGCACCCGAGACCGTACTGCTTGAGATGGCTCTACGACAAGATCGAGATCAAAGTATCCAAGCAAGTGACCGTTCCTTTCAGCATTGGAACATACCAAGACTAGGCACTATATGATGTATTCGCGGACGCTCTTTCTAGATGACACAATCTCATCACCATCATAGAAGCCAAAGTTCTAGGATTTGAGTTCATCAAGAACAACTACAAGGAGAATCCAGATTTAGGGGATATTTATCAAGCTTTCAGCAAAGGAGCCTTTGGGTCATACTACATCCATGAAGGATACTTATTTCGAGAAAAGAGGATGTGTATACCGCAAGGGTCAATGATCGACTTGATACTTAGGGAAGCGCATGGCGGAGGACTCATAAGACGCGTTGGTGTTGCCAAAACTCTAGCTATGGTGGTTGAGCATTTCTTTTGGCCGCATCTTAGGAGATATGTGGAACGGCTGTGCATCAAATGTGCAACATATTTCAAGGGTAAAGCTAAGTCTCACCATCATGGTCTTTATCTCCCTTTACCTATTCCTAATGCTCCTTGGGAGGATATCTCAATGGATTTTGTTTTAGGTTTGCCAAAGATAAAGCACAAGGAGTCAATCTTTATTGTAGTGGACCATTTCTCAAAGATGACTCACTTCATACCTTGTGAAAAGACCAATGACGCATCACAAATCGCCGATCTATTCTTCAAGGAAGTGGTGAGCCTACATGGAGTTTTGAGAACTATTTTTTCCAATCGAGACACCAAGTTCCCTATGCCACTTTTGGAGGACATTGTGGCAAAAATTTGGCACCAAGGTGCTCTTCTCAACCACTTGTAATCCCCAAACCGACGGCCAAACTAAAGGGGTAAACCATACTCCTAGGAACCTTACTTAAAGCTTTGGTCGGTAAAATTTTAACTAATTGGCTTTCTTGTTTACCTATGGTTGAATTTGCTTATAACTTAGCTAATCATTTGTCTTCTAAGTTTTCACCATTTGAAGTGATATATGGTTTCAACCCTTTGACGCTAATAGATTTTACACCACTCCCTCCGCTCCATTATCTTGACAAGGACGCAAGTGCCAAAGCCGAACTAGTCCGTAAATTACATCTCAAAGTCAAGGAGAATTTGGAAAAGAAGGTTGAATCAATCAAGCAAAGAGAGGACAAAAGGCACAAGGTTGTGATATTCAACCCGGGAGATTGGGCTTGGGTACACATGTGCACAGAGCGCTATCCGAACAAGCGCAAGTCCAAGCTCGAGCCCCGTGGTGATGGTCCTTTCGGAGTAATTGAACGAATCAATAATAATGCCTACCGATTGGAACTGCCTAGTGAGTTCAATATCTCTTCAAGTTTCAAAATTGCTGATCTCTCCCCGTTCCATGCACCCGAGATGGAGCATCTTCAATAGCGAGAGGAATGATGAGGGCATCAAGCCGGTTGAAATAGGCAGACCAATAACTCGAGCTAGGACATGCAAGCTGAGAGAACAACTAGGAGAAGTGATATTCCTCATATTTTGTTGGTTTTGAGCTCATTATTACAGTTATATTTGGGAAATTTGTTAATGTTTTATTGAGATTTCAGGTCAAAAACGTTCATAGTTGGAATCATGGAGAGATTTGAAGCATTTTCCGACATTCTCCACGAAAGGAAGGACCGATCGGTCTACCAAGGATCGATCGATCAATGATCTGAAAGGATTATGCGCATGATTCGAAGAACGACTTGGTTTTTGAGAAGATTGATTCATCATCCAAAAGATCGACCGATCAACCAAGGATCGATCGATCAAAGGCTTTCACAGAAACCTAATTTCGCGATTTTCAGCTCTTGTTTTGGGTCCCTATAAATACTTTTTTCCTACTTTTATTTGAGGCAGTCTTTGAGTTGTGAGAGACAAATTTTACAGAGTTTTAAGAGTTTGTAAGCTAGGAAGAAGATCTCTTCATACTTGAGAAGAATTTCTGAATCCTCTTTATTTCTGTTAATGCAATTTCAGTTTCAGTTCATCATGACTTGCCCAATTTGTTGTTCTATGTATGAGTAAATTTTAGATCGGATCTAGGGATTCTAGGGTTTTAGAATTCCTTGTTGGGAAACAAATAGGATTGATGAATAGATGATTCTCCTTCTAATACTTGAGTCAAATGTATAGATTACCCTGATCACCTAGTCAATGAATTTAGGTTGTTAACTTTCCAGAAGATTGTTAAGTACTAGAACTAGATTAGAAGAACAATTCCTTCACTACCAACGAGAGTTGATGCTAGGTTGGATATTTGTCATTTTTCTTTTTATTTGCCATTTTTCTTCTTTCCTTTTTGTTAATGGGCTGCGACCCATATTTTCTTTTTTCTTTAAGTGAGTCGGCCTTAGGGCTAGGTGATAAGACCCCTATATAAGGTCCTCTTGCAGCCGTGTAACAAAGCCCCAACTTTGATTTCAATAAGAACACAGTTTTCTCATAGAGAAATCCCTAGTCATTAGCAAGTTAGTCGTTTGTCTAAGACTTAGAACACACTACAAGATTTTGAGAGGTTTCCCCTTGATTTGGAGTGTGCTTGAGTGTATCAAGAAGCCCACCATCCTTCGTGTGGATTGCTCCTCAATCCCCCCATATTCTACGCCCCCGACTTTTCTTACCATGGAAGTACACTCGATTCCCTTGGATAAGAATCCGTTCCCATCTACCTTAGAGAAACATCTTGAGGCTCGTATCAACAAGGAACCATTGAAACACCTCAGCCGGTCACAACAATGTTGGATGATGCAAGTGTTCTAGGGATCGAGATGCAATCGGAGTTCCACCTCAACAATCTTTGGTCTCCCTCAACAATCTTGGGTGAATTCTAGTACATTAAGTACATCCTCAACAATCTTTGGTCTCCCTTTATTCTCACCGAGTCCCACATCACTTACAGTTATAACACCAAAAAGAGGATCACCTTTTTGTAAGATCTTTGTTTTCTCTTGTGATGTACTTTGTTCCACTGCATTAGAATGCCGGTTAGAAGGAACAAAGGGGCAACTCAATTTTGATGAGTCAACATCTAACAATAATAACACCATTTCCTAATTCTCTCGGATTCAAATTTGACTCTGACAAGTCCACCGGACGGGAGTTCAAACTCCTGGGATCCTTTCACCAGTTTAGTTACATTGAAACCCCACATTTGATCTATGGTTAGAGGGTGTCATGTGAACCCTTCCCCAAAAATATAAGTGGGTCCGCCATTACATATTAATTGCAGTTTTGGGTTTAAAAAACAATCTGAAAATCAAAGTGGTCTAATATTTATAACCGAAACTTAACTAAATATTTATTCGGTTTGATTTGGTAATTTTATTCTTATTTTCATGTCCACTGCTAAATATAAATATGGCTAATCTTTATTTTAATCACAAAAATAAAAACATAGGTTTGTCAACCTCTGTCAAGAAGTTAAAGCGGCCTCTTCATAGCAAGTAATAAAACCCGATAACTAATTGTTAAAACTAGAAGCATAAATTGATTCTAATCGAATTTACAAGAAAATTAAAGATGACACAGAGGATTTAACAAGTTCGGTTCTGATGTGGAACCTACGTCTCGTCGGAGTTCAATCTCGAACTCTGGAATTCACTGTACTCTTTGAGAAACTTAAAACCAAGTTTTCCTTTACAATCAAACCTCCCAGCTCTCCCCTGAAGCTCACCGAAAATTCTTTCTTCTTCCTCGATACAAAATAATCTCTCTCTCTTAAACTCAGAAAGAAACTTTGAAAGATGAACTATGTCTCTCAAGAGCTCTACCTTTCCATTGTTCAGATTTGCAACAATGTCAGAATCACAATAGCCTTGGTTAATGAAATCTCCTTTATTCTCATAGCAGCACCTATGAGATACCTCATGATCCACTTTATAACAATCCAATGATTCTTAGTTGGATTACTCATGTATCTGCTAACCATACTCACTGGATAAGAAAAATCTGGTCTAGTTCCTATCATAGAGTACATAAGACTTCCAAGAACATTTTCATACAGTCCTTGGCGGCTTTTCCATTTTATCTCTTCAATCATTGACCACTTTAAATTTTGACCAATCATTGACAGTCTTCTCTCTCCAATCATTAGTTGTCATCTTTCTCTTTTTCAAAATCGATTCCATGTTATCCACTCACCACATGTCTTCTTTCTGCAGGTAGGACGCGCAACCCGCAACCCGTACAGCTGCCGTCCCGGACTTGTACGGCTCGGCCACCGTTCGTATTCCGCCGTCCGTACTCCACCATCTGTACTTCCTCTTTCCGGCGACCCTCCGTCTACTTTCAAATTTTACAGTACACCGTCCCGTACAACTTTTCCGGTATACCGGAATCCATACGACGATCCGTACCATGGCTGCTCAAGACCTATCAATGATTCCGTCTCCCCCACCCTAACTCGGAGCTGTCCTCATGCAGATCCAAGTTCAGCTAGGATAAATCATAGGTGACGCAAGGGCAAGTGTGCATTAAATGCCATAGATGATAATATCATAGGTAAATGCAGTATTATATTTTTGCATTAAATGTCATCTTCTCTTTCATCATTAATCGGCATATGATGATGGTTAACTTAAGGGAATTAAATGACATGTTCTCTCTTAAATATGTTATTTCTTTCTTAATTCTTCTTTTTTAGTTTCTTCAAGATTCTCTAATTCAAAATAAATCGAATCATAAAACAAGATTCACAATGTTTCCTTCTGTTCTGCTATGCCTCCTTGCTTGTCGTCTTCTTTTAGGTTTGTGTCATCCTTTTTTACCGGCGAAAGTTTTGAAATATGTCGAGTTTCTTATGTTTTTCGCTATTCATTTGCTGTTAGCTTATGATTCTGGGTAGTTTATGGTTTATGGTGCATGTCAAATTTGGGTGTAATATAATCTGATTCTCCTTTTCTAATTGTTAAAGTTTATCTTTTTCTTTCTGAGTTTGTGTATTTTTCCCAATTTTTTTGGGTCTCAATTTTCTGTCATGTTTGTACTTTATGTTAAAGTGACTCTTTATGTCCTTCATTCATGGTTTTCGGTTTTGTATCATTTTTTCCGTTCTAGTTCCGACTCCGGTTTCTTAACATATGCACTCTCTCTGCATGTCTCCTTTTTCTATATGTTATTTTTACTACTTTCCAAGTTATGTCATTGTGTGACAAATGCTTAGATAACTAATTCTATCGCTGTCTTTTATAGACAACTCTTCTTGTATATCAAGATGTCCATAATCATCTCACTATAGGCATTGCCATAAACATGATTTCATTTGGATATGAACATAGTCATGAAAATAACCATGGATGCATACTTGTTTCTTTGTATACGTCAAATATGGACATAATCATGATTACACTATTGACATAAAATATGGAGGTTATTAACTAAAGGTTATTAACTAAAGTTTGTGTGTTTTTCAGAATGAAGAAAGACTCAAGCAATTAACGAGTTCCCATGGATATAACATTCATGCTACATCTCGGTGAGCAAAGCTCACAGATCATTCACTATCACTTCAGATAATTGATCCAAGTACAATCACCACCAGAACTCTCCTTACAGCCAGAAGATTCCGATGATCAACAAGCACACCCACTCAATCAAGAAGAAAAACCCAAAAGATGAAATCCTAACCCACTGTAAGAGCTCTCTCAACTCTCTGTGTTTCCCATCTCCCCTCAATTGATGTTCTTCACACACTCTTTGTGAACTGCTCTTGTTCTGTCTTATACTCTGAATTAAAACCATGATTGCATCATTGCACTGCAGGTCTTCTATTGACCGAAGACCATCCCTTTCAAGAACCATGGGCTTGGGCCGAGACAAAAGAAAACTAAAGATGAGGGAGCTTAGTGGACCTGGAACAAAACAAAGGAGCTGATTAACTGGCCCATTTACGAACCGGCCCAATCCTGTGCGAAGACCCTGATCGACTCTCACAATTCTCCACCTCGATCATTTGTCTTCCACATGCAAACTCTTCAACTTCTCTCTTCGTCTCTTGCGATTCTCTCTATTGCCTCTTGCGATTCTCTCTATCTTTCATAGTGAGAATCACAGCCTTCAAAATCTACTCTTTCTGCTTCTAATCCTCAACTATACCGCATAAGATCAGAACCTCTTCGATTGAATACCGCCGAAGAAACCAGCTCCGCAATGAAGCTCATTTTCACATCCGAAGGATGCCTATGAACCTCAGCGCCTCATCAAACTTCTGAATCAGCACTATCTTGGTAAGAATATCCGCAGGATTGTCCATAATATTTACTTTTGTTACTTTTATTATGCCTTCTGTAACCAGATCTCTAATGAAACTCATGCGTATTGCCATGTGCTTTGTTCTTTCATGGTATACAATATTCTTCGCCAAGCATATGGTGCTATGTGAATCGCAACCAATCTCTACAGTCTCCTGCGGAAACCCTAACTCCAAGGTAATCCCTTTTAACCACAAAGCCTCTTTGCATGCTTCTGTTAAAGACATATATTCAGCCTCCGTCGTTGATAGTGCCAATATATTTTGTAGGGCCGATTTCCAGCTCACAGTATTTCCTCCATCTTGAAACAAATACCCAGCTATCGACCGTCTTCTGTTCAGGTCAGATGCAAAATCACTGTCGCAGTATCCTTTTACATTTAGGTTGCTAGGTTTCCTGAAATTCAAGCATAGATCCTTAGAGTAGTTTATGTACCTTAATACCCATTTAACTGCTTTCCAATGTTCTGTGCTAGGTGAACTCATAAAGCGGCTGACCAGACCTACTGCATAGGCTTAGTCAGGACGAGACCCCACCATAGCATACATTATGCTACCAACCGCGCTGCAGTAAGGTACATCACTCATTCTTCTATGTTCTTCTTCCTTTTGTTCATCTAGGGTAGCAGATAACTTGAAATGACACCCTAAAGGTGTTTGTGCTTTCTTCGAATTTTGCATATTGAAGCTTCTAAGAATCTTGTCAATGTATACATTCTGTGATAGCTTTAAGATTCCAACTTCTTGTCCCTCGAAATGTCCATACCTAGGATCCTTTTGGCTGATCCTAGGTACTTCATTTCGAATTCCTGACTTAGCAAATTCTTTAACTTAGAAATTTTTGCCATATTCTTAGAAGCCAATAGCATATCATCTACATATAGTAGTAGATACACATAGTCATCTTCTCTGTAATTCTTGAAATATACACAGCTATTGAATTCGCTCTTAGAATACCCTTTAGACCTTATGTATATGTCAAATCGTAGATTCCACTGTCTATGACTCTGCTTCAATCCATACAACGACTTTCTTAATAAACACACATCATCACCCACTGAGAATCCCTCTGGTTGTTCCATGTAGATTATCTCATCTAGATTTCCATGTAAGAAGGCCGATTTCACATCCATTTGTTCCAACTCCATGTCTAGATTAACTACTAGTGATAGCATTAATCTGATTGTTATATCTTTACCCCTAGAGAAAATACTTCGTGATAATCAATTCCTTCTAGTTGTTTGTACCCTTTTGCAACCAACCTTGCTTTGAACCTAGAATTTTCAACCCCTGGAATCCCCTGTTTTAGCTTGAAAACCCACTTACACCCAATTGTTCTCTGAGTGTCTTCTCTAGGTTTAATTTCCCATGTATGAGTCTTGTGTAATGAATCGATTTCTTCTTTACATGCTCTTAACCAATTCTCTCTGTTTTTTCTTCTTGATAGCTTATTGGTTCATCTTCTTCTATCACCTTAGATGCATTTAGAGCATATATTGCAACATTTTATTCAATAAACCTTCTAGGCTTTCTGATATTTCTTCTATCTCTGTCTCTAGCCAATATATTATCATTCACTGCTTCTGTTTCATCTATTTCATCATGTTCCTCATCTGAATCAATCTGTACCACTTCCTGAGTAGCTCCACCTTGCTCTGTAATTATGTTAAAACTACTAGCATCATCTGATTTCGTTTCTTCATAAGGTAGAATAAATGAAACCTTCTTTTGTGATTTATTTTGGTCTTGTTCTTGATGTTGATCCTTAGTTTTATCGAAATCCTTGTAGACCACAGATTCATTGAAATTGACATCTCTACTGATAACACACCTTTTGTCTTCTAGAGACCAGATTCTGTATCCCTTCACACCTTGTGGATAACCTAAGAAAATTCCCTTCTTAGCTCTTGGCTTTAGTTTTCCTTGATTGGCATAAATATATGCCAAACACCCAAAGCGTCTGATGTGTGAATAGTCTAGCTTCCTTACTGACCACAACTCTTCTGGAATTTTGTAGTCAATAGGTTTTGATGGAGTTCTGTTCAAAATATATACTACTGTTGATGTAGCCTCTACCCAGTAGGATTCTGTTAACCCTGTTTCACTCAAAAGACTTCTGACGCTTTCGAGAATTGTTCTATTGAGTCTTTCAGCAACTCAATTTTGCTGCGGAGTATAGGGACACTTTTTATGTCTTATAATACCATGAATTTTGCAATAATTATCAAACTCTTTATTGCAGTAATCTAATCCATTGTCAGTCCTCAACCTTTTCAGTTTTCTCCCACTCTGATTCTTTGTAAGAACTTTCCATTCCACGAATTTGTGATAGGCTTCATCTTAAGTCTTCAGAAAATAAACCCATACTTTTCTTGTATGATCATCCTCAAATGACATGTAATACTGACTCTTTGCAAGACTTAGAGTTACATTAGGTGAGCCCCATAGATCCGAGTGTACATACTCTAAAGGTTCATTAGAGATGTGTGATCCTCTCTTGAAAGATAGCCTGTGTGATTTTCCCAGAATGCATGGTTCACAGTCTTTAAAACTCTTCGAAACTTCTGCATGAATAAGTCCACTTTTCACCATAACTTGCATATTTTTATTGCTAATATGACCGAGTCTACTGTGCCACATGTCTGTTGTGATTTTTCCTGTGCTTGTTATGTTGCATTCAACCACTTCAGCTACTCCATTTAAGAAGTATAGAGTGTTCTTATAGTTAGCAGACATCACTACTTTATCTTTTCTGATCACCTTTAGAACGTCGTTCTTAGATTGAAACCAACAGTCTATTGTTTCCAATTGCCCCAGTGAGATCAAGTTCCTCCTAGAAGTAGGAGTATATCTGACTTGTGACAGAATGAACATTGTACCATCATTATTCACAAATCGAACTTTTCCAATGCATTTTACCTCACAGAAGCTATCATTTCCCATCAGTACTCTTCCTCCATCCATTTCTTCCAAATCAAACATCAGCTCCTTCCTACATGTCATATGATAGGAACACCCAAAGTCCAAATTTCATTGATCCTCAAAGACCTTTTCAGTAACTGGTAACATTTCTGGATTCAGCCTTACAAATACTAGCTTATGCTGTGTCTGTTCAGTTACTGCTACTACTAGCTTTTCTTTTTGGACAATCTGTTTTGAAATGACCTTCTATACCACAAGTCCAACATGCTTTCATTTTTGTCTTTGACTTTGATCTAGGTTTACTACCACCTCTTCTGTCCTTTGGCTGACTTCTCTTCTCATTTCTTCCTCGAAATTGGGTCAACAACCCCTCTGACTCTGGCTGAAGTTTATAAGCTCCTTTTTCAATTAACTCCATCTCTATTGAATAAGCCGAACTTATAATATCCTTCTGTGTAATACTTTCTTTCCCCACAGTATATTTTAAAGTGTGTACTAAGTTCTCAAACTGCCTAGGAAGACTGTTCATTAGAATAGCTGATTTGTCTTCCTCGCCAATATCAACATGTACACTAGACAAATCAGATATTATTCTGTTGAACAAGTCTAGATGTTTGTTTAAGATTGAATCGATGTGGAAGAGTCTTGACCTGATATTCTGCTTCTAGAGCTAGCCATATATCATAAGCAGTTTGTTCTTTCTTCACCTTCCTCAGTACTGATTAGGTTTTTAGCTCTCTTATCCTTATCCTTGAACTTAGGATCTGCTTTAGCTTTAGCAAACAACTCCTCTGTAGTCCTCTTAGTATCTTTTACCTTTTTTACATCTTTATCACCTTTTACCTTTTTTCCTTTCGTTTCTTCTTTTACCAGATATCCTTCTTCTTCTTCTTCCAGATAAATAGGTAACAAAGGTGAGTCAAGACCCAAAATTTCAAGTTGAGCTAAAACTTTGAACTTCCAAAGAGAAAAGTCTCCTTCACCATTAAACTCCTTGACTTCAAACCTTCCTTGTGTAGGTTCCATAGTTAACCCCACCAACAACGATATCTTCTTTTACAGATGATCTGAGAAAAGAAAATGCCTTATGAGCTTTTGAACCTTGGCTCTGATACCACTTGTTGTGTTTCCTAGCTCTTTTCTGTTATTCAATTGTTGAAGGTTACTAACTAATGTATGTGTGTTTTGGAGAATGAAGAAAGACTCAAGCAATTAACGAGTTCCCATGGATATAACATCCATGGTACATCTCGGTGAGAAAAACTCACAAATCATTCACTATCCATTCAGATAATTGATCCAAGTACAATCACAACCAGAACTCTCCTTACACCCAGAAGATTCTGATGATCAACAAGAACACCCACTCAATTAAGAAGAAAAACCCAAAAGATGAAATCCTAACTCACTGTAAGAGCTCTCTCAACTCTCTGTGTTTCCCTTCTCCCCTCAATTGATGTTCCTCACACACTCTTTGTGAACTGCTCTTGTTCTGTCTTATACTCTGAATTAAAACCATGAATGCATCATTTCACTGCAGGTCTTCTATTGACCAAAGACCATCCCTTTCAAAAACTATTGGCTTCGGCCGAGACAAAAGAAGACCAAAAATGAGGGAGCTTAGTGGACTTGGAACAAAAAAAAAGAGCTGATTAACTGGCCCATTTACGAACCGTCCCAATCCTGTGCGAAGACCCTGATCAATTCTCACAAAAATGATTGCATATGGACACAAATATGAACATAGTCACCTATTTCCCTTGCTAATCTATTATTAACAACTTTGTTCCAACTCTTTTCACTCTAAATTTCAAATGAATCCAACAAATTCTTTATTTGTTTTAAACAAGAGAAAGCAACAAAGATATAATTATAAATAGATAATTACAATATGACGCATACATGTTTGTTTGTAAACGTCAAATATGGATATAAAATATAGACACAAATATAAACATTGTCATGAACATAACCATGCATGCATACATATTTGTTTGCAGACATCAAATATGGACATAAACAAGATTGCATATGGACATAAAATATGTACATAAACATGAACATTGTCATCAACATAAATATGAACACATACATATTTAATTGCATATGCCAAATATAGTCATCGACATGAACATAAACATACACACACATATGGCTATAGATATAAAGGATCTACAGGAATATTTACATTCAAACACGTAGATGTTAACAAAAGATATATACATTCAATAAATGTAGAGATAAGTTTAGAACTGGACATGGACATGTTTAAAATGCTATATGGACATGTCTAAAATGGAGATGAACATTGATACCTTTGAGTGAATCAATGACACTTGCCAAATGGAAAGAGAAAATGACAAATTGTATTTGACAACGGACATGGACATAAGTATTAAACACATACTTGAATTCGAATGGACATGGACATTAAAGAAATTTAGAGATAAAATGGATCATGGATATGGACGACGTCATGTCTAAAATGGACATTGATATGGACGAATGAATCAATGGCACATGGCAAATGGAAGGGAATATGAGCAAATTGAGTTTGACAACTGATATTTTCGTAAGTGATAAACTTTAACATGAATTTGATGGATATGGACATAAAAAATATTTATTAGATAATTTGTACATGGATATTGACACAAACATATATACATGTACATACTTGGCTTCATATAGCATAATATAGGAATACTCTTAAAACATAAGAGACATGAATATTATCATGGAGATACTCATTGTCATGAACAATTAATTGAGGAAATAGACCTAATATATGGACATGCGTTCATATTTTCAATTCGACATCGAAGCACATAAACATGATCAAAATTATATATGAGGAAAAGTAACAATTGAAAAAGACGATTAGAGAATATAGAAAGAAGAAAATAAAAATGCAGGAGAGAGACGGAAGAAGAAATATGCAGATTTAGTTTTTCTCTCTCTTTCGCTTTTTGAATTATACCAATATATCATGTGTACCTTAATTATATCATTTAGCACTACCATATTTTCCTATGTGGCATCGATCTTAACCATATTAATCAACGCGCACGTTTTTCTTTTTAATGTGTCAGTGAGGACATAATCGTCATAGTCTAAAATCGTTACTTTCTGATCCTGTTATCTACGACATTCTCCGCAACTTCATAAATGATGTGGCATTTTTTCTGCAATTTTGTCCTTTGGGTTTGCCATTTTTTGCAAGATTCTCTACTATATATTTATTTATTTCTCAGTACTAGTGGTTTGGGTTAGTAAAAGAAATATACTGAAATTACATTCAAAAAAGTTACGGAACACGATCTATGATTAATTCAGATTGCTTTTAATATCCATGAAAACTGTAAAACTATTAATGTAGGTAGTTTTAAAATAGTAGAACACACATATGGATAAGGGGAAAATAATCAAAACAATGAACAACTTTGCTAATTTGGCCCAAAATAAAATGAACTGTGTTGACGGAGTCAATTAACATATATATACTAGTGTTGACTGAGCCAATTTAAGTTCTAAAATTCATTCATTAACGCTAATACTATTTTTATTACTATTCATATCAAAAACAAACAAGAGTATGATTGCTTTAATTTCAATCTCATACAAATGTTTTTGTTTTTCAAAGCAACAATATGAAAGTAATTCCAATCAATGTCAGTGTAAAGATCATTGAAAATGTTATAACCTGGTTGAGAAAATGTCTTTGTCCAATCTATTCACAAAGTATTTAGCTAATATTATTATAAATATTTTTTTCCGCCAATTCAATGCAACAAGCAACTAAAATAAAGGAAACTGGTATTCTAGCGTGTTATAGTGCGACATTTAAATATTTTTTGAAAAACAATTAGTGACTAATTTTTATTATTAATTTGGGGAACCTTCAAGAATACCCCTCCAACCTAGAAATGTTCAAAATTACTCCTATCTTTAGGAAATTTTCAAAATATGCCCCTCACAAATGGTAAAAAGACAAAAATGCATTTTATTTTTTTATAAAACTATTGTCTAGAAAAAAATTTCTTCCAATTTTTTTTTCAAAATCTGAATAAGAATAAAGAATACACCTGTAAAATTTTAAGAACCTAGAAACTAACCACTTTTACTATTTGAACGTGATTGAAAGTCTATTTTGCCCCACATCAATTATGTGTGCTATCGAAATTAATTAGTGTTTTAATATATTGAATTACATAGGTGGATAAGAGATCATAAGAGAAACTTGTTATGTAAGTTTTGAGTATGTGTTATATTATTCGCTGTCAAATCAATAACATAACCTAATAACATTATCACAAATTATTCTAAATTTATAACAAATAACCCATCATCAATCTCATAGCATAACACAATTAAATGTCATATAGTTATTGTGCAAATTTGAATGAATAATCTAACAACTCATCAAGTTATGAGAGCGTCGATCTATCGATATTTATTATTTCTGTAATTACTATTACGAATATGAAATAACATGCCGCAAGTCATTCCATATAACTAGTAATACTACATTATATTCATAGTTCGGTGATGCTTTGTAATCATACATGTACGTCTACTTTATTTAGGAAGGAGACCGAGAGAATGCGAAGCTGGTTTTAGGGGATTGGGTTCATGTAGTCAATGGTGGTTGGTATTTCAATGCTATTGTTAGTAAAAATGGCAAGTATGTTCACTTTTTCAATGGACTAACCTATCCAGATTTCTTTACAAAAGCTGATGATGTTGACATATATATTCAGTTCAGTAGAGAGGTTTAAAGAAATCAATATGTATGTTACCATGGTGAATTAACCACTGAAGCTATCTAATGTTCCATATTGTGAATGCAGAACTCATGTTGTTGGTCACCATCCACTAAACTTGTTAACGGGCAATGAAGATGGAACTAACCCAGAGTCTGACGCTTAAAAAGACCGTGGAAAAAAGTTCAATCCAATGCTGAACTACAAGCAGAGAGTTACTACCAATATACTCTGTGTAGACTTATTGTTTTAAGTGTTGATCAGTCTCCTCTCAACAACAAGCCGAAGGATAATACACCTGCTTCCCAGTGTGTACCATCACCTTCCAAGAATCCAGAGTATAGGCTTCATTCTATTTATGAAGACTTTCTAGGGGATTCATCATCATATCGGCGTCTAGATATAGTAGAAGCATGTACTAATGAAACAAAAACTAATGAAGACATACCAGAGCAAAGTACAAGGAATCATACGAATCATCAAGATAGACAAATTCATTGGATTGATAGCATTATCATATGGGAGGTACTAGTGTAGTAATACTATATTCATGTTACATTTTTAATTAGAATCATTCCAATTTGTTGTGTATAACAGTTTATCTAGCATATATAATCACATATCTTACATAGGTAGTTATTATACTAATTAGGAGGACCAGTGCAGTTGATTACAGTAGTACACATACTAATATGATGTATGTAACATTTTTAATAATAATCATACTATTTTCGTTAAGGAATACGTAAACATGATGATGCCATGGAAGAGACAGTGTAAAGTTGTATACAATCGCTTGAAATTGATTACAGTAGTACACATACTAGTAGTACTTTTGTATTACTTGAAATTGACTATTTCAAATACATCTTTGAATTATGTTTTTTTTCTACAACTATAAATATGTTGAACTATGTTGTTTCATTCTCTTGCATCAAGTTAGTAACGACAGAAGGAATGTCAGGTACCGACAAGATTTCAAGTTAAAA
>JAKUCM010001784.1:0-73638 GCA_023374145.1 Lepidium sativum
AGAGATCGAAGAAGTTACAGATAAAGACAGTATTGTTAAGTGACGAAAGTGATTTTGTGATTTAAAGACACTAATAAAAAACTTCCCATGTGTATTAGTTCCAAGCACACACAGTAAAACTAAAGTGTCTAAGACTTTAAGTTTGTTTGGATTGTCTTTCATACCATTTTCGTGTAATGCATCTAAAGTAACTTATTTTATTTTACTTTATTTTTCAATTACCCTTTTATATATTTATTAATAGCTTTCAATCTTTTCTTCCCGAGCACATAAGTCAACTTTCTCACACAGAGAGAAAAAAAAAGTAAAAAAGCTTTTTGAAGAAGAAGAAAAAATCTTCAAAGCTTTAAAGCCCAGCGTTTTAAGAAAAAACCTTCAAAGTATTCTGGCTTTCCCAACAATGGAAGCTTGCAGTCTCCTTAACTACTGAAAAACCAGTGGTGGTGTTAATTTCCTTCCTCAATCTTCTTCTTCTTCAGCGGAGAAACCACCAGAACCACCACCATTGTTGCCTCCGTTACAGAAACTGAAGATGAAGAAGCTGATGATGAAGGACCTTTCTTTGACCTTGAATTTGCTCTTCCTCTTGAAGAAGACGAAGAAAGTAAAAGAGAAGGAGACTCCGATTGTACGGACGGTGGTTGTGATTTTAAATTTTTATTTGGAAAAGTAGAATCTGATTTTTTAGATTTTGTATTCGCCATTATTTAGAGATAGTGCCAAATTTCTGAAACATCAATTACATATATAGGAATAGCAAAATAGAATAGTGGTTACGACAAAATCGGGAACGGTTACACTTTAGTGGAGATGAAAGATGTGGGGAAATTTGAGAACGTGGGCAGTTGTTGGCGATTGATCGTGGGCTAGGGTTTATTTTTTTTTTGAAAATAAAGCAATAGTTTAGGGACCAGAAATCAATTTTTGAAAGATTATTTTTGTAATATTCTACGAATAGAGGTTGTTTTAAGAAATCGACCTCCGTTTTAGTAGATAAAGATGAGGAGCAAATCTCGAATTGCCATGCTTCATGACTAAAGACGACGGTTTGGATATCTAGAGCGTAGAACGGGAACTTCACTACCCTCCCAGAGTTCCAGTAGCTGCTCTATAAATCAATCGGTCTCGCCAATCCCAAATGGTGGCTGGATATCTGGTTCAATGAGATAAATAAAGTAAAAAGTTCTCAACTTTTACAGAGAGGAATCCATCGAAAACAAAAAGAAACCAAATTGCGAAAGGGGAAACAATAACTATGTCGATTCCGGTAAAGATCCAGCATAACTTCACAAACAATGGAAAAAAATATGCACTAGATCTGAAATATGCAAAATTTCGTGAAAAACCACCAAACCGAGAAAATAAATTGCGAGATGAAGAATCAGTAAACCCAACGGAGAAAAGATACCTAATCGGAAACAAATAAACTCGATAATTACGCACCAGGGTATCGATTCTTCGATGGCGAATTGAAGATACCGCGTAGAACAGCTGCTTTCGTCAAACCTTAACCCTAGAGAAACACGAGAGAGGAGATAGGAAAAAAACAAGATACGAAGACGGTGAAAAAAAAGAAAGGATTTTGAGAAATATCCCGATTTACAAGTGATTTTATTATTTTGTGACCCGAAGTAGATTAACTCTTTCCGTCAAAATATTTGGGCAAAAGTGTAAACTTTTGAGGAATTAAGGGACCGAAAAAAGGAAATATTAATTAGTGGATGTGACAGGTAAGAGCAGCTCCAACGGAGGTTTTTAAAGAGAGTTCTTATGGTTTAATGAATTAAAATTAAATAAAAAGATGACAATTTGTGTAGAAACGGTTCTTAACCAAAGAACTTAAGAAATTTTAAGAACCCTATACGTGTCACTTTTATCTTGGAAGAAGGGTTTATGGAAAAAAAACTTCTTCTCATTTTTTTTTCTCTCAAATTTGTTTGCCTCTTCCTCTCCCATGTGGCGATTCTAGGAATGAAGAAATCGTCATCTCGACATGCAAATTTGATTGAAAATCATCATCTCAAATCTTTCGATGTTCAAACGGTAATTAACCAAAACAATAATCAAAACTTTGATAAACTATAAACAAATTCTTTACCCGATTAAGAATTTTCTCTGTCTAACATTTATATAGCTAGGTGCTACTTCGTGGAAGCCACTAGATAGTTTCAATTACAACAAAGATGAAGTAAATCAGTTAAAGAGACCATAAAAACCTGACTTTCTGAAGAGTTAATGAATGTAACCTGCATAATGGATGTTGATGATATCTTTTGATTTAGTAAAGGTAGTATGCAATGGAAGTTCTTCTTTTCTTGCTTCTGCAGATGACTCTGGTGATATTAAGGTACCTCAAATAGTTGTTCTCAACATATAAACATGAATCTGTGGGAGTTTTCTCGGTTTAATTAGTTTGCTTATAACACAAATCATCGACTTTGGTCAGAAAAGTATTTACAAAACCCTTAGAGCTGGTCATACAAGTGTATCCTTAATTTGTTGTTTTGCTCCCTCACCTCTGTGAATTTCTACTAACCTTGAGTCATATAACCCAATTCGAGATCTTAATATAACATCAAAGATGGGTAGTTCTGTGCAATTTATTCCACGGAGACCTTGGGAAGGTAATTGACTATATCTTAAGCGTTGTGCTTTGTTGTTATTAGGCCTAGTTATTGTATAATTCTCTCTTCAAGGTTGCTAAAATGTTGAGTTTTGTACAATTATAACTGGTGGACTTGATTCAAATCTTGTTTTATGGGATTTCTCAAAAGGTTGCTCGCAAAAGATTATAGACTTTGGTAAATCCTATGCTGGTGGTTCGGTTTTCTTTAGCCATATAGACCTGCAACAAAAGTCTAATATTGAGTGTCATTTCTTAAATATTCAGGCTCTGTAACAAAGTATAACTTATGACAATGCCTATGTGGGAATGAGTGGGAATGTTTTTCTGGAACAGATGCAACACCTCTTAGACATGAGATTTAGTGAAGTCTGATAGAACAGTTGATGGAATTTTCAGGTTTGGGCAGCAAGGAATGTCTGTGATTTCTCAGCTTGCTTCACACGGCTTAGCTCCAAGAGTGTTCTCTCACTGCTTAAAAGGAGAAAACAGAGGTGGAGGCATATTGGTACTTGGAGAGATTGTGGAACCAAACATGGTCTTTACTCCACTTGTTCCCTCACAGTTAGTTCAATTTTATCCCTTGTAACCGTTTCAAATCAAAAGAGTTGGTTCACATGTTCATTAGAGAGTGACTGATCAGCATGATCGTATGGTGTGTGAATATTTCAAGCCTCATTACAATGTAAATCTGCTGAGCATCTCACTAAATGGCCAAGCTTTACCAATCATCGGTCTTCTCCACATCAAACGGTCAAGGAACCATAATCGCTGGTACAACATTGCCATACTTTTCTGAAGCAACCTATGTTCCTTTCGTTGAAGCTGTAAGTCATAAAATCATCCTTGCTTTAGCATTTTTTCTTGTATTCTTCCATTTGGGACATGTAGTTACCAAAACGGTACTCCATTGACTTGAAACTCTGAAAACATTATCTTATATGTTGTTTGTCTTATGGAATTTTTCAGATTATAAATGTTGTTTCATAGTCTGTCAGTCTCGTTGTTTCCAAAGGGAACCAATGTTATGTAATAGCCTCAAGGTTTATGCTCTTACCATATTCTATCTCTTAAATATGTCTGCATAATTGATATCTATATTGTGGAAAATTTTGACCTTTTGTAAAGTATTGTGATGATCAGTCTTGCAGACATATTTCCTCCAGTTAGCTTGAACTTTGCTAGTGGAGCATCCATGTTCTTGAAGCCTCAAGATTACCTCATACAGCAGAACAGTGCCGTAAGTACTTTAACTCTGAACTTAATCACATAAATTTGGTTTCAAAATCGAATCTAATTTTACTTCAAACTATGAGTTGTTCTTGGTGCAATATTTGACTTTGCACTCTACTTTCTAGGGAGGTACTGCAATGTGGTGCACTGGTTTTTAGAAGATTCAGAATCAGGGGATAACGATCTTTGGAGGTAAACCGAATTGAAAGCTTAAGCCTTTGTTTATTTGAGATCTACCTTCCATAACACAAAAGCTTTATTGAAGGTAATTAGCAAACACATGATTACATGACATGATCACAAGCTCTAGAAAAACTCAATAAAGACTCAATATAAATTTAAAAATTACATTTTTGGAAAAATAATTAAGAACCCCAAATGGGGTTCTACCATTTGAACTCTAAAAAAAGTAAATCTCATACACAGGTTCTTATTGTTGGAGATGGTCTAAGATCTCTTCCAAACTGGAAACTTGACAATTTCTAATGCGGTCATCATTTTCTTCACATTCGAAGCACATATTTTAAACAAAAATAAATCAATATTAAACGAGTTGTGACATTTTAGATTCGACATTGAAGATTGATAGGAGAAACAATGTCCTTGTCCCACATTACATTTCCTAGTTTAGATGCAAAATTTTCTTACATAACAACTACAAAAGAGATGGGATCAATAAGATATCCCCAAAAGCATTGATTGTTCAGATTCTAAGTGTTAAAAGTTCTAATTTCACACACCTTGATTCCACTACTTGCCTCTGCATAATTATTTGTCCTCAGCTTCTTATAAACCCTATTTTCTACTTTGAAATCAGAGTTTGCAGCTTTTTCATCACTTTCTTGCAACTTTTTAGACTTTCTTTTCGTTCTTTCTTCTCCTTGATTTGCCACATTTTCACTGTTAATACTATTCATTTTTTGACAAAGAAGAATCTCATCAGAAATCAAGACCAGGACTAGCAGCTAGTGAAGAGTCTTTCCCACAAGAAGTAGCACCACTTGTGTTCTTGTTTGTTGCTTGCAGAGTTTTTTCTTTCTTGGTTGATATTTTCTCTTTCTCGGTTGCATTAAAGGTCCCACGACAATTTCGACAAAGTACATTCTTATTAAGATAATAAACCCTCACATACTGATATTGTGTCCTGGATTTGTTGCACATTGTCCAAAACATACTGACTTTTAGAGTGGGCTTATTGCTTCTACTTCTACCATTTCGTAATCCATTAGAGCTTTGCTTGCTTAGTGATTGTTGATTCTGGTTTGGTGGTTGTTTCTGCTGGTTGGGTGGTTGTTTCTCCTGATTAGGTGGTTGATTCTGCTGATTTGGTGGTTGTTTATCCTGACTAGATGGCTGTTTCTATTGATTAGGTGCTTGTTTCTCCTGACCAGGTGGTTGTTTCTCCTGATTTGGTGGTTGTTTATGCTGGTTTGATGGCTGTTTCGGCTGATTTGGTGGTTTTTTTTCTGCTGCTTTAGTGGCTGATTTGGTGGTTGTTTTGACTGATTTGGTGGCTGTTTCGGCTGATTTGGTGGTTGTTTCTGCTGCTTTGGTGGCTGTTTTGACTGATTTGGTGGCTGTTTCGGCTGATTTGGTGGTTGTTTATGCTTTTGTGTCTTCTTTGGTTTAACTTCCTTCGACTTCCACTTGTGGTCATAAGTAATTCTCTTAACCTTATCAGATAATAAACACCAAGCTTCTAAAACCAGCTTAAATGCACCTTCATCGCCTTCATACTTGTTCTTATCAGGATGAAGCAAAAGAGCTAGTTTCGTGTATTGTTTCTTCACTACTTGATCATCAGCCAAAGGATCTAGACCAAGAATTTCGTACCAATCAAAATCTCCTCCACTGATTTTGTTTCCTGCCGAGATATACACATCGATCAACATCGACACTTGTTTCAAACCATCAAATTTTGGATACAAATCTTGAGCCTTGCTAGCAATTTTTTTTGCTCCGTTGTAATCATTCTCTGCAACTTTCCTTTTAGCGATATCCATTGCTCTTACAGCTTCTTCCTTGTTGCATTCCATGTCTATGTTTATCAGAGGATCGTCAAACAATATCTTTGAAACGACTTAGCACCTGTCTCTACGGAATATCAACCAAAACAGCCAAATGAAAAACAATGGTTCATAACAATGTAAAACAGAAACAAAAGCAAATAAGACCTTAGCCACAAATTTATGAAGGTAATGTATCTAAAAGCCACAAATAATACTACACAATCACAAACAAGTGTGCAACAATCTGAATGAATTTTATAAAGCTATAAATAGAGAAGGGACAAAAAAAACTCATACAAGAAGAATCTCTGGAGAATTTCGTGTAGCTAAAATGTCTTACGAGAGTGTAACATCGCAATTCAAGTACGCAAAACCATACATGCAAATCATTAAACCAAAAGTTCAAGTCCATATCACTAGAATTACGAAGTTACTGTATCCAAAGCCACAAATTACCACACAAACTACAATCCGATTTGCAGAAATCCGGATGAATACACCTGGGTAAAGGACACACAAAACCCATCTACTAAGGAAACGAAGAAGAATCTTCAGGAAAATTCCAAGCAAAGCAAAACAATCTTACCAATAAGTAAACTTCGATTTAGAAGGAGACTCACTATTAGCCTAGCAACATTTTGGCGCAATTAAAAAATCACAAAACCCTAAACGATGGAATAGCAAAACAACTGAAGAAGAAGACAAGAAGACAGGGAATCAAAAGAGTCTATTAATTTCTGACATGAGTAAGGAAGATTAGTTTCCTCTATTTCATAAAATAATTGGGGCAGAAAAAAAACTTTTGAGAATTAAAGGACTAATCAGAAACTATGAAATATTTTTTCCAACGTAGCTCTCTTTTTCCCGCTCCCCCTTTCCCGCGCTTTTTTCATCTCATAATTTTTGTTGTATTGTTTTAATTATAGAGCTATGAGATAACAAACAAACAATAAGATGATTTCAGACTATAATATTTGTATGTCGATATGATTTGACCGTAACTGGAGTATAACAAATTCGATATGTACATGTATTTTTACTTACAATTTCTTAAGCCTAAAACTAGTAGAAAATCTTGAAACCGAACAATCTTAATTTGGAGAGAATATAAAAACAGCTGTTTCTCCAAAACTCACCTACTTAAAAGCTCTTCTATATACCTTCGTCAAATGACTCCTCATCTTTCTCTGATTCACTCTTCACCTTCTCTTGATGCAGTTCTAAGTCTTTCAATTGGCTAGCCTCAACATCATCACTTGTCTCCATACTAATAGTAGGAACACAATGGTCATCTTGATTCTCTCCACCTTCACTTTCTGAGTTCTTATCTCCAGTTCTTTCAGGCTTAGACCCATCCTGCTCTGAGTGATCATCGCTCTGGCTGCACTTTAGAACTTGAACATTTATCTGTGGAAGCCATATCTTTTGAGACAGGTTGCTGCACTGCATCTTTACGGCTAATGCTCTTATAAAGCTCACTCATTTGGTCACTGATATCTGAAACCGCAGCAACAAGGACTAAATCCATGAAAAAGTCATCAATTTTTTAAGAAAATGGAGATTACACATACCTGCAATTTGAGAAGGTGTGATATCAAACTCTTGACGCAAAAGCCATCCATATGATTGTTTGTCCAATTCTATGTATTGAGCAACAAAAAAAATAGCAGCTGCCGCTATGTGATCAGGCTTATACTGCAGGTACAGTGTTGTCTGCAGAC
Source organism: Lepidium sativum (assembly GCA_023374145.1). Taxonomy (NCBI): domain Eukaryota; kingdom Viridiplantae; phylum Streptophyta; class Magnoliopsida; order Brassicales; family Brassicaceae; genus Lepidium; species Lepidium sativum. Next base: position 7,587 of record JAKUCM010001784.1, read on the forward strand.
TGTAAACGAAATGATTGCATGAAGTAGGAAAACCATAAGGTCAATACAAAACCATCAGAATCAGCAAGCCTTTAAGGAACAGTATCAAGCGTACCAAAACTTGAGAAAATCTAAGGTAAGTTTGGCAAGTAGGGGCTTAGCATCTTCAACCGTGTATTTCTTAATTGCTTTTGCAAGAGGTTCATAAGGGTGATAAACACTGAGATCGAAGTTTAATGTAGAAAGAACAAGCGTCTCTCCAGTGAATACAAGCTCTTTCTCTTGCTCATATATTGCCTGCAACAGTGAAATAGCATTTATATGCAAAAGAATTCAAAAGAAGAAATGAACAAAGGAGGGTGGTAAGATCGGTAGTATGAAGAAAACCTCTCTCTGAGTATTAGAAAGTTTCGTCCTGTGTATTATCTCATAAGATTCAGCAATACAATCTTCTGAACTTAATTGAGTTTCCTCAACCTTCCCAGCAAGGAGCATGCAGCTTGTTGCAATTGTCTGGACAGAAAATGTAACAGGCAAAGGCATAAGTATTTTTACTGCTCTTCAAGAATCAATCATCGCAAAGCAAGCATAGATTCATAAATCATACACAGAGATCCAAAGGTGACAGAACAGAGAGCTTCATAGGTTAATAGACTCACAACTTTACTCAAACAAACAGAGACTAAAGGACATATATCACATCCAACTAAACTCACCCATCGATCATTCTTCGCGTGTGATTGACGAATGAAGAAACGGTGACAGAGTACTATAGCAGTGTCTATCGTTACCTGCACACTGCGTTGAGAAATTTATATCAGCCCACATCTATCAAAGGAACCAAAATTGACTGCAGTGCATCACATTATAACAATTAACAAATGCAGATAAGAACAAAGATACTTACAGTTCAAATCTTTCACCGAGAGCTTGCAAGAATTTACAGTATGACATGCGTAGGTCATTTTCCGTCTTCAAATCAATACCATCTCGCCTTGATGGTGAGTTTTTCTCAATTTCTTCTCGTGAGAAAAGCCAACGTTTAACCTCATCATCAGGCAGATTTCTTGAGGCTGAAGAAATATCGCTCCCACTTCCAGAAGCATTCTCAGGTAACAATACTCCATCCATTGATATATTAACACTGAACACAGGATACATGCGATGCTCTCAGATTTTTGTGAACTTCATCAAGAGATTGAACATCAATTTTTCAACAGTTCAACGCAAAGACGCTTTACAAAGGGTAATGCTTTGAAAAGTAACAAAGACAAAACGAAATGGGTCTGAGAAATGCAGTAACAGAAAGATCTTTCTCCAAATAAAGGGTAAAGATTGAAAATTTTCATAAAAGAATGGTGAAAAAATCACAAAAACATGGATGTGGCCTGACCCAGAAAGGAATAGTAAACAAAATTCATGACAATTGCGTCGCAAAATTCACTGAACTCGAGAAGGAAAAAGACGCATAAAAACCTCAATTCGGATTTAACAGAAGTAAAGATCAAAAAAGAAAAAACGTGAGAAAGAAACCGTAAAGCTCTGAAGCAGCCAGGCGCGAGGAAGGAAGAGGTAGTAGCAGAACTCACCACTCTGTTTTTCTGGGAATTTTCTTTTGGAGAGTTTGATAATGAAATGATTTTATATAATAAAACTTAATGCAATCAGATTGAAACACGTGTTAATTTATCGTTGAAGTTGGAAGAAATGTCAAAAGAACGATGGCGATGTCTTAGGTTTCTCACCGGCGGGTTTTTAGGTTTCTGATAATTACATGAACCTGGAATCAGTCTTGCTACATTGGTTTCCTGAATGGTACAATTTCTCTTCTTCTTCGTTTTTTGATTTGATTCTAGATTTGCGCATTTGTGATCTTGATTAACTTGATAGACGAGTGGATTTAAAGTTCTTATTCATCTTACATTTGTTATTTTGCATAGCACGATTTATGTATGCATTTCTTACATCTGATTCGTTACGGATAAACAAAAGTAGCAGTATTATCTCATAATCATTTCTTGTTGTGTTTTATTAATTGTAGAGCTATGAGATCAACAAACAAACACATAGATGATTCAGAGTAATATACTTTTAGTTCAGTATGATTTAACCGTAACTGGAGTATAACAAATGTGACATGTACATGCATCTATATTTACAATTTCTTAAGCCTAAAACTAGTAGAAAATCAGGATTAAAACTCATGTTCTACCAAAAAATCCTTTGATTGGCTAACCACAACATCCTCACTTGTCTCCACACTTACAGTCGGAACAGAATGGTCATCTCCATTATCTCCAGCTTCACTTTCCAAATAATTCTCTCCACTTCCTTTACGCGTAAACCCATCCTGGTCTGAGTGATCATCGCTTTGGCTTAGACTGAGTTTCGTTGAGCCTCCTTTAATATCAGAACTTGAACATATATCTGTGGTAGGCATATCTCTCGAGACCGGTTGCTGCATTGCATCTCCACCGTCACTACTTTCGACTTTGTTTCTTTGAAGTGTAGGAATATGCTTTATATCACAAAGCTCACGCATTTGGCCATGGATATCTGAAAACACATATGATATATAAACAGCAGCAACAAGATTTAAAGCCATGACGGTCATCATTTGAAACAAAAAAGAAGATTACACATACCCTTTAATTGACTACGTGCGATACCAAAATCTTGACGGAAAAACCTTCTATATGATTCTGTGTCCAATTTTAGGTGGACAGCACCAAAAAAGAAAGCAGCAGCCGCTGTGTGATGAGGCTTATATTGCAGGTAGAGTGTCGTCCGCAGACTGCAGGGAATTAATTGCATGAAGTAGGAAAACAGAAGGCCTATACGGCTATACAAAACCATATATCTGAATCAAAATGCTTTTATGGAACAGTTTCAAGCATACCTATTCTTGAGAAAATCTAAGGCAAGTTTGGAAAGTTGGGGCTTAGCATCTTCAATCGTAACTTTCATAATTGCTTTTGCAAGAGGTACATAAGGGTGAAAAACACTGAGATCGAAGTTTAATGTAGAAAGAACAAGCTTCTCTCCACTTAATACAAGCTCTTTCTGTTGATAATATACTTCCTGCAACATTTAACATTTATATGCAAAAGAATGGAGACAATAGATCTTTTTGAAAAACAGAGAAGAAATGGTTGTAGGATCGGTAGTATGAAGAAAACCTTTCTCTGATCAGCAGATAGTTTCGTCTTGTTTCTTATCTCATGACATGCAATAATACAGGCATCTAAAGTCAATAGAGATTCCTGAACCTTCGCAGCAAGGAACATGCAGATTGTTGCAATTATCACATCCAACTAAACTCACCCATCGGTCATTCTTCGCGTGTGATTGACGAATGAAGAATCGGTGACACAATACTATAGCAGTGGCTACCGTTATCTGCTTACTGCGTTGAGAAACTTATATCAGCTCGCATTCATCAAAGGAACCAAAAACTGAAAAGCTAACTTATATTAAGATGGATCTTGGCTCTTGAGGATTCATGTTGCTAACGATATCAAGATATAAATTCCATCCTAGAACAAACCCCAAAATGACTGCAGTACATCACAGTAGATGATGAAACAGACCAAAGCCTTCATTTCAAACGGATAGTTGTCCCTGTGATGGTGACTTGAGGCTGAAGAAACCTCGCTCTCACTGCCAGAAGCATTCTCAGGTAACAGCACTCTATCCATTGTACTCGGATTCTGAACACAGGATATATGCGATACTCTCAGATAGTTGTGAACTTCATCAAGATATTGAACAACAATTTTGTAAGAGATCAATAAAAAGACGCTTTACAAAGGGTAATGCTTTGAAAAGAAACAAAGACAAAGAGAAATGGGTCTGAGAGAAGCAGTATCAGAAAGATCTTTCTCCAATCAGAGGTAAGGATTGCAAATTTCCACAAAAGAATGGCGAAAAAATCATAGAAACGATGGATGTGGCATGACCCAGAAAGGAAAAGTAAACAAAATCCATGACAATTGCGTAGCACAATTCGGATTTAACAGAAGAAAAGAGCAAGAAAAAGAAACGTGAGAAAGAAACCCTAAAGCTCTGAAGCAGCGAGGCGTGAGGAAGAAAGAGCAGTAGCAGTACTCACCACTCTGATTTTCTGGGAATTCTTTTTGGGAGTTTGATAATGAAACTTGGATGTACCTTCTTCTGTTTTTGTTTGATTCTAGATTTGCGCTTTTGTGATCTTGATAGACGAGTGGATTCAAAGTTCTTACTCATTTAACATTCGTTATTTTGCATAGCATGATTAATGAATCCAACAATTACGTCCGATTTGTCACGGATAAACAAACTCTATTTGTTTTTGAATTGTGTAGCTGTGTTCTAGAGAGGAAAAAACTATCCTGTAAAGATTATAAAGCATGTTCATGTAACATATTTGGTCTCTTTGTGGTATGGATATTGCCTTGATGACAAAAGTATAGATTCTTATTTTTGAGGAACTTACTTTGTTGGCTGTTGGTAGAAATCTGTAACTTTGCCGAGACACACTATGTCGAATGTTTTATAATTGTTGGTGTATAAAGACCTTAGCCACAGATTTCTCAAATTAAGGTATCAGAAAGCCACAAAATAATACCACACAATTACAAACAAGTGTGCAGCAATCTGAATGAATATAATAAAGCTATAAACAGAGAAGGAATACACAAAACCCATAGCAGAATAATCTCTGGAGAATTTCGTGTAGCTAAATGTCTTACGAGAGTGTAAAATCGCAATTCAAGTATGCAAAACCATACATGCAAATCAGCAAACCAAAAAGTTCAAGTCCTTAGCACTAGATTTATGAAGTTACTGTATCCAAAACCACAAATCAGCACACAAACTACAATCAGATTTACAGAATTCCGGGTGAATATAATCACTTAAAGGATACATAAAACAATTAGATGATTTCAGAGTATAATATTTTTATTTCAGTATGATTTCACCATAACTGGAGTGTAACAAATGTGATATATACATAAGTTCTTAAGCCTAAAACTAGTAGAAAATCAAGATTAAAACTCATGTCCTACCAAAACTCTTAACTAAACAATCTTGACTTGGAGAGTATTGACTATATGTGTATTGAATTATATTGGAATAAGAGACTACTCTCTATATACACCTTAAGATAAGCTATACATGAAAACCTAAATTATAACGATACAATATACTTAATTAGTGGAAGAAATATATAGTTTCCTAATACACACCCTCAAGATGAAGCACCAAAGGTGATGCCAATCTTGCAAAGAAGCGTAGTGAACCGTGACTGTGGTAATGGTTTGGTGAGAAGATCAACCAATTGGTCTTCGGAGGAGATGTGTGTGACACACAATTGATGAGGTTGGAAAAATTGGCGAACAAAGTGGTAGTCTAGAGCCAAGTGTCATCCGTGAATGGGATGCCAGATTTGTAGCAAGATGTGTAACACCTAAGTTATCACAATATATAATCGGTGTTGTCGTGATTGGAAGACCAAGTTCACCGAGAAAAGATGAGATCCAACACATTTCAGACGTGGTAGATGAAAGGGATCGATATTCGGCCTCTGTTGATGAGCGAGCTACTCCAGTTTGCTTCTTGGAGGACTAAGCAATTGGATGGCTTCCAAGATAGATAATGTAAGCACTAGTAGAGGTATAATCATCATGATTCCCTGCCCAATCCGCATCGATAAAAGCATGGAGAAGTGATGTATTTGTAGCACCAAAAAAGACTCCTTGAGTAGGTGTCCCGACAAGGTACCATAGAATTCGTTTGACAGCAGACTATTGATCGAAGGTGGGCTTGTGCGTAAATTGCGAGAGTTTGTTGACAGCAAACGAGATATATGGACGTGTGAGGTTAAGATATTGAAGACTTCCCACCATCATGCGGTATTCTGTGGAATCATCCAAGAATGTTCCAGAGTGAAGTGTGAGAGCTGCATAGGCTACCATGGGTGTGTTGACTGGTTTTGCATCCGTGAGATTAGCTTTGTGAAGAAGATCTGCGCAATATACCGTTGTTGAGTTAAGTGAATGCCATGTTTTGCACGAGTAACTTCTATACCTAAGAAGTAAGAAATATCGCTTAAATCTTAAAGTAAAAAACATTAAGAAAAGAAGTGATAAACAGGTTTATTTGTGATGTGTTGTTGCCCATAATGATTATGTTGTCTACATAGACGAGCATGTATATGAGAAAACCTTGGCGGTTGTAGATGAACAATGATGGACCAGCGATGGAGTTGATGAATCCAAACTTCATGAGAAACATTCTGAGTTCATTGTACCACGACCTTTGAGCTTGTTTTAAGCCATATATAGTTTTACGATGTTTGCATACAGCTTGTTTGTTGGAGGTAACGCAAAAGCCAAGAGGTTGAGCCATATACACTTCTTCATCTAAGTTGCCTTGCAAGAAAGCATTATTTACATCTAATTGATGCAATGACCAATCACACGAAGCAGCAGTACTGAGAACAATGCAAATTGTTGCCGGCTTGACAACGGGGCTGAACCTTTCATGATAATTAACTCCAGGTCTTTACGTATATCATTTAGCCATTAAACGTGCTTTGTACCGATCAATTGAACCATATGCTTTCCTTTTGATTGTAAAAATCCACCTGAAACCAACAACATTTGAGCCATTAGGAGGTGTAAAAAGATCCCACATATGATTACATGTTTGAGAATTAATTTCAGTTAGCATTGCTTGACGCCATTGTGGGGATTTGAGAGCTTCTGCCATAGATGTAGGAATCCTATTTTGCAATGGTGCAGTCGAGATATGAAGATTCAGTTTCTAAACATGTTTGCAGACTTTTGTGCTTTTCCTTTGTGGCTGAGGTGCATCCTCTTGCGGAAGTGGTTCATGCAAAAGTGTAGGTTCTGAGAGAGGTGATGATGAAAGAGGTGTATTGGCCATATCAACCTCTGTTGAACCCAGCCGTGACAAAGGAGAATTAGGTGTAGTCTTTGTCGGAAGTGGTGTGAGTGTTGGCTGAGAGGAAGCGGATTCCAGAGCAGGTGAGAGAGAACCATTATGGTCTAACTGCGGTGCCATCGGAGCAACAAATGGAGTAAAGACCGGTACAGGCAACACCGACGGTGTGGGAGAAGAAGCAGGTTAAGAGACAGCCAAGTCTTCATGAACTTGTAGAAGTGAAGAAAGAGTAAACGGAAACACAATTTCATGGAAAAGCACATTGCGAGAGATGTAAACCCGAGAGGTTGCTAGATAAATGTAGGCTCTCTGCAAAATAGAATAACCAAGAAAAACACAAAGAGTAGAGCGAGAATCGAGTTTGTTAGTACTATATGGTTTTAATCAAGGAAAATATAAGCAACCGGAAACTCTTAGTTTGTGAAAATTGGGAGGATGACCAAATAATTATTGAAAAGGATTGTGAAAATCAAGAGTGGATGTGGGCATACGATTAATTAAATAAACAGCAGTAGCAAAAGCATATATCCAATAACTTTTAGGCGTGGAGGTATGAGAGAATAAAAGCTAAGCCAGTTTCAACTATATAACGATGGCGTCTCTCTGCAAGACCACTATGCTCTGGTGTAAGAGGAGGAGTGGTCATGTTAGAGATACTATGGTTAACAAGAAAAGTACGTAAGCCTATATATTCTCCCTCATTATATGTTTGAATCTTTTCTTGAAAAAAATTTCCCATAAGAAGTTTAAACTTTGTAAACACATCAAACACATGGTGATTTCTGTTTTAACGGACATAGCCATGTATAACGAGTAAAATGATCTACAAAAAGCACAAAATATTTAAAATCATCACAAGAAAATAATGGCAAAGTCCAACATCAGAAAATATAATTTCTAGATGACGAGGAGATTGAAGAGTAGACGAATGAAATGGTAACTTATGCATCTAATTAATAGAGCAAGCATTGCAAGGGAAAGTCATTAAAGCATTAGAAGAAAGCGGTAAATCAAAGTAGTTTTAGTAGTGGAAGCAAAAGCAAGTAACGGAGGATAAGAGGAAGATAAAAGAGGTCATTCATGGACACCATCCTTAGGCTTGCCTTCCAGGCGCAACATTCCCGTGTGTAGATCGCGTACCTGAAAATAAGTAGGAATGAAAGTAACGCAACATCATTGGTTTTACACAACTGAAAAACAGAAATTAAATTTTTATCTAAGGATGGCACACATTAAACATTGTTAAAGAAAAAAGGTGTAGTATGAGAAGGAAAAGAAAAAGAACCAGAGTGAGTTATTGGGAGGGCAAAGCCATCACCAAGAAGTACATCATCTCCACCAGCATACGGATTGTAAAGCGACAGATTCTGAAGATCGGAGGTCATGTGGTGGGACGCACCAGAGTCTACAAGCCATGTAGATAAGTCTGAAAGCAAGGCTGCGTTAGCTCGTGGTTGCCAAGATTGTGGCCGAGACACATTCTGCCATGAAGGAATGTTCGGTGATGGAAGTAAAGGTGGTTGAGACCACTGTGGATTCGAAGAGTGACCCGAACCAATCGAAATTCCAGACAATATTTGGCACTGTGGCCTTGTATACCACACACTTGAAATTTCCCTTGATAAGGTTTGACACCCGAGTGTTGCCAGATGAGGATCCAAAGCGGGATTTTTGTAACCTATTATTGTAGTTGTTTAGCGATTAGATTGATGTCCACGAGCATCTGCAGCATTCGCAACAATAGAAGCTTGGACAAGAACATCATTGCACAAAATCATAGCTTCTCTGTTTAACAACTTGTCAAACAATTCACTGTATGAGATAGGATTAGGATGATCATGGCCATTCTTTTAATTTGTTAGTTTAGTTGACGACACCACATCAAATAGCTTTGATTGGTTAGTTTAGTTATACTAGACATGTTAACCGAGAGGAGTGTGGTTTGAGGATTAGTGACATTAAAGACAGAGAGTGTTTCAGTTGTGCCATCAGTTGCCATATTTGATGAAAAAAGATGTAACCGAGAAGGAGAAGAGAGAAACGGAGAAAGAGAGAAAAAGAGAAAGAAGACGGTGAAGGAAAACAATAGGTTTAAAACATATTGATGCTCTGATACCATATTAACTATATGTGTATTGAATTATATTGGAATAAGAGACTATCCTCTATATACATCTTAAGATAAGCTATGCATAGAAACCTAAATTATAACGTTACAATATACTTAATTAGTGGAAGAAATATATAGTTTGCTAATACAGAGAACATAAAAACAGTTGTTTCTCCAAAACTCACCTACCAAAAAGATCTTCGCAGCTAAAGTTTGAAACAACTATTTCAACATCTTCTGTATACCTTAGTCAAATGAACTCCTCATCTTTTTCTAGTTCACTCTTCACCTCGTCTTCATGCAGTTGTAAGTTCTTCAATTGGCTAACCACAACATCCTCACTTGCCTCCACACTTATAGTCGGAACAGAATGGTCATCTCCATTATCTCCAGCTTCACTTTCCAAATTATTCTCTCCACTTCCTTTAGGCTTAGACCCATCCTGGTCTGAGTGATCATCGCTCTAGCTTAGACTGAGTTTCGTTGAGCCTCCTTTAATATCAGAACTTGAACATATATCTGTGGTAGGCATATCTTTCGAGACCGGTTGCTGCATTGCATCTCCACCGTCACTACTTTCGACTTTGTTTCTTTGAAGTGTAGGAATATGATTTATATCACAAAGCTCACGCATTTGGCCATGGATATCTGAAAACACATATGATATATAAACAGCAGCAACAAGATTTAAAGCCATGACGGTCATCATTTGAAACAAAAAAGAAGATTACACATACCCTTTAATTGACTACGTGCGATACCAAAATCTTGACGGAAAAACCTTCTATATGATTCTGTGTCCAATTTTAGGTGGACAGCACCAAAAAAGAAAGCAGCAGCCGCTGTGTGATGAGGCTTATATTGCAGGTAGAGTGTCGTCCGCAGACTGCAGGGAATTAATTGCATGAAGTAGGAAAACAGAAGGCCTATACGGCTATACAAAACCATATATCTGAATCAAAATGCTTTTATGGAACAGTTTCAAGCATACCTATTCTTGAGAAAATCTAAGGCAAGTTTGGAAAGTTGGGGCTTAGCATCTTCAATCGTAACTTTCATAATTGCTTTTGCAAGAGGTACATAAGGGTGAAAAACACTGAGATCGAAGTTTAATGTAGAAAGAACAAGCTTCTCTCCACTTAATACAAGCTCTTTCTGTTGATAATATACTTCCTGCAACATTTAACATTTATATGCAAAAGAATGGAGACAATAGATCTTTTTGAAAAACAGAGAAGAGAAGAAATGGTTGTAGGATCGGTAGTATGTAGAAAACCTTTCTCTGATCAGCAGAAAGTTTCGTCTTGTTTCTTATCTCATGACATGCAATAATACATCATACAATTATATAGTATGGGCAATTAAGATGAAAATACTTCTCAAGGTCCACAAGGTTTGGGGAGTAATTGATCCAGGAGATAACGACGAAGAGAAAGATGACCTAGCCATGGGTTTAATTGTTCAATCAATTCCCGAGTGCCTTGTACTGCAAGTCGGCGAATTGGATTGCGCAAAATCTATGTGGGGAGCCATTAAAACGAGGCATATGGGAGCTGAGAGGGTTAGAGAGGCGAGACTACATACTCTAATGGCTGAATTTAACAGACTCAAGATGAAGGACACAAATAAAATCGATGACTTCGCTGGGAAGTTATGTGAGATTTCATCAAAGTCTACTGCGCTAGGAGAAGAAATCAGTGAACCAAAGATGGTGAAGAAGTTTCTTACAAGTCTCCCTTGGAAGAAGTATATACATATAGTAGCCTCTCTCGAACAAGTCCGTGATTTGAACAAAGTGAGCTTCAAAGACATCATCGGACGCCTGAAGGTGTATGAAGAACGTGTCGCTAAAACTAAAGAGGAGCAAGAGGTACAGCGCAAGCTCATGTATTCGAATACGGAATGTCAAGCATCATATCATAATAGAGATCACAGAACCAGAGGACGTGGTGGACGCTCAGGTGGAAGTAGAGGTAGAGGAAGATGACACTTTAATGGAACAAGAGACATGTCACACATAACATGTTTCCGGTGTGATAAACAAGGCCACTACGCCTCTGATTGCCCTGACCAACTACTCAAACTGCAGAAGGCACAAGAAAATAACAAAGACGACACGGAAGAGGCGGATGAAATCATGCTCAACGAAGTGGTATACCTGAAGGAAGAAAGGATTATGCCCGACAAGTACGAGACTAACTATGGTGACAACGATCTATGGTACCTTGATAATGGAGCTAGTAACCACATGAGTGGAGACAGACAATACTTCTCTCAGATTGACGATTCTGTCACTAGGAAGTTAGGTTCGGAGATGACTCCAAAATCGATATCAAAGGAAAAGGCCCCATCGAGTTCATTGATGGAAACTGATGAGTCCCGACCTAACGGACCGAACGCGGATAATGAGATTGCCGAAGGACCCAACCGCGAAACACCAAATTCAGCCCGAGCCCCGACCATTGACCCAGGGATCACCACTAGGTCCAAGACGGCTGCTCAAAAGACGCAAGCCAAGTGCAACCTGTTCGTGACCGAGTTCATAAAGTCGCATGATCCTCGATCATGCGACCAGTCCAGCCGCGACCCGATGGAGGTTATCCGATCGGTCTTCACCATCTCAAGGTGAAGACCCTAAGTCGTTAAGGCAGCTGGGTACTCTTTTCCCTCACCTTGGTTTTGTCCCAAGTGGTTTCCCAAGGGAGGTTTTAATGAGGCCGGGCACTTAGCGCATGGACGCGCAACTTCCCTTGCCGCGTCCATCCTTATCTTTATCTTTTCTAGCCGTTATGTTTTTAGCCGTTATAACCTTTTGTACGGACCATTATTCCGCGCTTTCGTTTTGGCCCACGTGTCTAGGGCTTCCGCTCTTTTGTCTTTCCTATTTAAAGGACCTTTATGTAATGTTTTGAGGTTAGCCTCTTTGAATGAAAAATCGTTTCAACCCCTCGCTGCGGGTTCTCGACGGCTAAGCTGACCGTATCGTGAGGCGAGTCACTCCTCACGTGTCGTCATTCGTTCCACCTTATCACATTCCCTCTTTTCCCCTCGAATCTCTCTGTCGGAGTCCTCGACTGCACCAAGTCCGAGGCTCTTATCTGTCCGCAACCTTTTCCCTCTCTTCTTCGACTTTTCCCCATTCTTTTCCTGTCAATGGACGAACCCAGAATCCCACCGTGACTTGTGACGCATCAGTTTTTGGTATCAGAGCCGAAGATCCCCCACGGTTGTGTCTCTTCTTCTCTTTTTCTTCTTTGCGTTATTTTCCTTTCCTTTGAGTGTACTTTGTTCATCGTCTTCGTTGAGGCGGTGGAAAAGGTCGCTCCTTTTCATAGTTTCCTTTGTTATTTGAGCTGGCAAAGTTGAAACCCTGTTTCGGCTTTACCTCTTGTCGTTTCTATTCGGTTTTATTACTGTTTTTGTTTGGATTTTTCTTCGAAGTTTTCCGGGTTTCATTTAAGCGTCGCCTTCGTGTTTGTGAGTCTTTGAATTTTGTTTCGTGTTTTTCTGCGATTTGATTCGTAAAAGGTGTTTCTTTTTGTGTCAAGGTTGTTAGTGGTGGCCTTGAAAACCATGTGTCGCCTTTTGAGGCAGCGACGGCAAAGTCGTTTGTCGCCTAGCTTTCCGATTGGCGGCCTGGATTTTCTCTCTCCAATCATTGACCACCTTTTTGGTTTTGACTACACTATCTTTCCAATCATTAGCTGTCCATTTTTGAATTTCAAACGACCCTTTTGTCTTCAATCTTATCCATTTACTCGTTTGTCTTTTCCGCAGGTCAGGATGCGCAACCGCGTGTCGTACAGCTGCCAACTCAGACGTGTACGGCCCAACCACCGTCCGTACCTCGCCGGCCGTACCGCCGTCCGTACCCTTTTCCCGGCGACCCTCCGCCGGCCCTCCCTGACTTCCGGCACACCGGAAACTGTACGGCGACCGTACCATTTTCCGTACATCGGAAAGCCGTACAGACCGTCCGTACCATGGCTGCCCCAGATCCGCCCATGGTCCCTCCTCCTCCACCCGAGCTCGGGACTATCTTACTCCAGATCCAGACCCAGCTAGGCCAGATAGACGAGCGCCTCAACCGGCTCGAGATCACTCGGCCTGTCGCCCCGTGGGTACTTCCACACCGCGAGCCACGGGTCCCTTTTCCTCCCGGCCAGCCACCTGATCAAGGACAAGTTGAAGACTACTCAAACGAGGAAGATCCAGACTTCCCGAGGTGTAGACACACTCGGCGTAATGACCCTCGACCTATGGGCCCGAACCAAGTCGGACCCTCTTACAAGCTGTCCATGCCCACCTTCGCGGGTAAAGTCGACCCGGAGGCCTACCTATAGTGGGAAGATCGTATGGACAAGGTCTTCTCCTGCTACACTTACCCGGACCAGCGACAAGTGACCTTCACCGCGGCCCAACTCACCGACCATGCCCTTACTTGGCGGGATCGGGACGTCGACGATCGGAGAAGAAATTATGAGCGACCCATATCTACTTGGGCCGCGATGAAAGCCCTTATGAGGAGGCGCTACATCCCTCAATACTACAGCCGCGACCTACAAAGGCGTTTTAGGAGGCTCACCCTAGGTACAAAAGGCGTTGAAGAATATTTTGAGGAATTCGAGCATATAAGAAATCGGATGCAGCTCGAGGAAACTGAAGAAGCACTCGTGGCTCAGTTTCTTGATGGTATGAATGAAAGGATCACTCGGAAAGTCGAACGCCAAACATATAATGGCTTCGAGGAAATTTTACATCTAGCCGTCCAAGTGGAACAACAAATTAAGAGGAAGAATACGTTGGGCCCTCGGACCAGAGGCCAAGGACTGCTAAGCTGGACCCCAAAAGCATCCTCCTCCCAAGGAAATAACCGCATGGTTGATAAGCCAAAGACCGCTCACATCGAGTCTCGGTTCAAGCCCCGCAAGAACAACCCCAATCCGCGACCTGAGTCGCGCCCTCAGCCCGCCGATGCAAGGACGCGGGATATTGAGTGTTTCAAGTGCCGAGGACGCGGTCACTATGCTCGAGACTGCCCCAATCAGCGGAATATGACACTCACAGCAACAGGGGATTATGAATCCCAAGATGAGGCCGCTGACCCGCCGGTTTTGTCCGAAGAAGCCGAGGCGGAAGAGACCATAGCCGAACCTGAAATCGGCGAGCTCCTCATGATCCGACGTGTTCTCATGGACCTACTCCCTATACCATCTAATGAGATTGAATGCCAAGACGGAAAAGCAAAAGCCGAATTGATTAAGAAGTTGCACGCGGAAGTTCGAGAAAATTTGGAAAGAAGGACGGAGCAATACGCCTATTAAGCCAACAAGCACCGCAAGGCTATGATCTTCAAGCCAGGCGACTGGGTGTGGCTACACCTAAGGCCAGAACGTTTCCCTCTGTACCGAAAAGACAAGCTCAGCCCAAGGGGAGACGGGCCGTTCCAAATCATCGAGAAAATCAACGATAACGCCTACCGCCTCGAACTCCCTGGTACGTATCGGACTTCAACCTCCTTTAATGTGGCTGATTTAGTACCATTTGATGTAGGTGATGACTACGACGTTCTGAGGTCAGAACATTCTCAAGAGGGAGGGAATGATGAGTCCCGACGTCACGGACCGAACGCGGATAATGAGATTGCCGAAGGACCCAACCGCGAAACACCAAGTTCAGCCCGAGCCCCGACCATTGACCCAGGGATCACCACTAGGTCCAAGACGGCTGCTCAAAAGACGCAAGCCAAGTGCAACCTGTTCGTGACCGAGTTCCTAAAGTCGCATGATCCTCGATCATGCGACCAGTCCAGCCGCGACCTGATGGAGGTTATCCGATCGGTCTTCACCATCTCAAGGTGAAGACCCTAAGTCGTTAAGGCAGCTGGGTACTCTTTTCCCTCACCTTGGTTTTGTCCCAAGTGGTTTCCCAAGGGAGGTTTTAATGAGGTCGGGCACTTAGCGCATGGACGCGCAACTTCCCTTGCCGCGTCCATTTTTATCTTTATCTTTTCTAGCCGTTATGTTTTTAGCCGTTATAACCTTTTGTACGGACCTTTATTCCGCGCTTTCGTTTTGGCACACGTTTCTAGGGCTTCCGCTCTTTTTACTTTCCTATTTAAAGGACCTTTATGTAATGTTTTGAGGTTAGCCTCTTTGAATGAAAAATCGTTTCAACCCCTCGCTGCGTGAAACTTGCACCAAAAATCTTAGCCGCCGTTGAACCGGGTTCTCGACAGCTAAGCTGACCGTATCGTGAGGCGAGTCACTCCTCACGTGTCGTCATTCGTTCCACCTTATCACATTCCCTCTTTTTCCCTCGAATCTCTCTGTCGGAGTCCTCGGCTGCACCAAGTCCGAGGCTCTTATCCGTCCGCAACCTTTTCCCTCTCTTCTCCGACTTTTCCCCATTCTTTTCCCGTCAATGGCCGAACCCAGAATCCCACCGTGACTTGTGATGCATCAGAAACAGTGAACCAAAGAAGGTGTAATTTATCCCCGAGCTTAGAAGTAACATAATCAGTCTTGGACAAGCTATTGAACATGGATGTGAGGTGAGAATGAAGGGAAAAATCTTAACAATGCATGGTCGAGAAGGGAAACTGCTTGTCAAGACAACAAGATCAAAGAACCGACTGTATAAGGTTCGAATGGGAGTTAAAAATACAGAGTGTTTAAATCTGGTAAGGTCTAGTGAAATGAACGTGTGGCATGCCCGTCTAGGACATATAAACGACGAGAAGATTAAGTCTATGCAGCTAAGGGAACTGGTGATCGGAATACCTCACATCAAGACCGAACCAAGGGTCTGTGAATCGTGTCTTTTGGGGAACAAACAAGGTGTGTATTTCCCCAAGCCACGCAATTTCGTGCAGCAAGACAACTTGCACTTGTTCATGGAGACTTATGCGTACCTATATCTCCGGCAACTTCAGGAGGGAACATGTACATATTTGTTCTCATAGATGACTTTTCGAGATACATGTGGACCATATTGATGAAGGAAAAGGGAAGGGCGTTTGAGAAGTTTAAAGGGTTCAAAGCTCTGGTGGAACAAGACTCGGGAAGGAAGATTGGTACGTTCCGAACTGATCGAGGAGGAGAATTTGTCTCAAACGAGTTTAACTCATTCTGTGATGAATCAGGGATCAAACGACATCTCACGGCTCCCTACACTCCACAACCGAACGAAGTTGTGGAGAGAAGAAATAGAACAATGATGGACATGAGTACAAGCATTCTGAAACATATGTCGTTACCTAATTATCTGTGGGGAGAGGCGGTCCGACACTCCACGTATCTCCTAAATTGAATCTTTACAAGAGCTGTAAAGGACAAGACTCAATACGAGGCTTATCATGAGAGAAAACCTAATGTTGGACATCTACGAGTTTTCGGCTGCATCGCTTATGCCAAAGTCGATACTGCACACATGAAGAAGCTCGAGGATAGGTCACGTAAGCTGGTTCATTTGGGATAGAACCTGGTTCAAAAGCCTATAGATTGTTTGATCCGCAATCAAGAAAGGCTGTAGTTGTCGCATTGTCGTTTTTGATGAGAAAAGAAAATGGAGTTGGGATCAAAACTCAGTAGAGGAGAGAAGTGAAGAGCTCAGTATCGAGTTCGGAGAATTTGGAAACCGAGGAATAGATTCAGAGTCGCAGAAGCGTATTGAGATGGAACGTGGTGGTGAATTCTTTGCGGTCAAAATAGAGTATGACAGCAGAGGCGAAACTGATGCTGCTCCTATCAAAATGAAGATTGATCAAGACGATGACCAGAATTCTGGAGTCGGAGGGAGTGAGTCAGAAGAAAATGGAGAGAGTGCATCAGCACTGAGAAGATCTAGCCGAGAAATTCACAAGCCTAAATACCTAAATGACTATGTTCTGCACCTTGCAGAAGAAGAAGGAGAGCGGCTGTTAATGTGTCTGAATGACGAACCTAGAGACTTCTTAAAAGCAAAGAGGTCGAAGTACTGGACACTAGCGTGTGAGGATGAAATTCACTTGATAAACAAGAACTCAACCTGGAACCTTGTCGACTTGCTGCAAGGAGCAAAACCGATAGGCTTAAAATGGGTGTTCAAACTGAAGAAGAACTCAGATAGTAGCATCAACAAGTATAAAGCCAGGCTCTTTGCAAAGGGTTACGTGCAGAGACAAGAAATATACTTTGATGAAGTCTTTTCTCCGGTAGCTCGCATAGAGAAAATCCGACTCTTGATCAACCTCTCTGCATCTAGTGGATGGGAGATACAACACCTCGACGTAAAAACAGCTTTTCTCCATGGGGAATTAAAAGAGACAGTGTATGTCACACAACCAGAAGGATTTATCGTTAAAGGTTGCGAAAACAAGGTTTACAAGCTCAATAAAGCCCTGTACGGCTTAAGGCAAGCTCTGAGGGCGTGGAACGACAAACTAAATGAGATCCTTAAGGAACTACAATTCAGAAGGTGCTCCAAGGAACCATCAGTCTATCAAAAGAAGGTGAGTCACGATGCACTTCTCGTCGCTGTATATGTTGATGATTTATCTGTCTCTGGAACAAGTGATAATGTGATTAAGGAGTTCAAGAAAGAGATGGCAACAAGATTCGAAATGAGTGATCTCGGAAGAGTGACTTACTATCTAGGAATCGAAGTGAGTCAAAACAAGGATGGAATAACTTTGAATCAGAGTCGATATGCCTTAAAGATTCTGGAGGAAGCTGGAATGAGCGAATGCAACTCGGCTCACGTACCAATGAAGGCAGGTCTGAGACTGTCCAAATCACCGAAAGAAAAGGACATTGATGCTACAAGCTATCGAAGAAACATTGGCTGTTTACGTTACTTCCTTTATACGAGACCAGACCTATCTTATTTCGTAGGTGTGTTGAACCGATACATGCAATGTCCAAAGGAGTCTCATGGAGCGGCAATGCAACCGTATGCAATGTCCAAAGGAGTCTCATGGAGCGGCAATGAAACCGTGTTTGATATACTTACGTGGAACCACCACACTTGGACTCTGTTTCGATCGACCAACTATGAGGGTAACCAAACTTGTCGGCTATAGCGATAGTAGTCACAGCGTAGATCCAGATGATGGCAAGAGCACAACGGGTCACATGTTCTACCTTGGAGAAAGTCCCATATCATGTGCTCTCAAAAACAAGAGACCGTAGCCTTATCTTCGTGTGAGGCTGAATTTATGGCAGGAACTAAGGCAGCTAGACAAGCAATATGGCTCCAGGAATTGCTCAAATAAATCACCGGATCCACATGTGAAGAGGTTGTCATTCGGATAGACAACCAATCAGCGATTGCTCTTACTAAAAATCCGGTATTCCATGGCAGAAGCAAGCATATACACACAAGGTACCACTTCATTAGAGAATGTGTTGAAAATGGCTTGATAGAAGTTGAGCATGTCCCGGGAAGTGATCTGAAGGCCGACATACTTACAAAGGCATTAGGAAGAACAAAATTCAAGGAGATGAAGGATCTCATTGGCGTGAAAGATTTGGGAAAAATGACTTCAAGCTTAGGGGGAGAATGTTGGATTAAACTTGAAGTTAGTTTGAAAAGATAAAGACCAAGAGTATATATAGGAGCAATCTAAATATACACATTGCCATTTTTAGGAGCTATCTAAAATGTAATATTCCCTTATGTGAAATTAGGGTATTTGGTCGATCATATATATAAGGATACATCAACTTGTGATGTACCTAAGAAGTTGAGAAGATAATTTGTGAGACTTGAGTTTTGAGTTAGTTTTTCTTAAGCGAAGAGATTATTTCTTTAAATTCTCGAATCTTGTTCGAAGTTATAAACAATAAAAACTATTTGCGGAGAAAGCAACAATAATGGACATGGTCACTTATAGCTAAGTCTCGGGTACCAAGTTCGCTTCTTGTCGATCTTTCTCACTTTAAACCCATAAGTTTTTACTCAAACCAAATTAAATTGTCTATAACATTACGCACACATATCTTCGTATCCATTACAGAACTCAAAATCTTGGTCCATATGTCTCCTTGTCACCTCCAATAAATTGGATCTCGTGTCCAATCTATATCATATCTATCCATGTTGACACACTCCAGATCACTTTGCCAGCTCTTCCATTGAAGCCTTCTCGTTGCTAGCTCAGTTACTCACTCTGCCTCTACTCTGCCGTTCCCTTCGTTTTCTCTTCTTTTGTTGGTCGTCCCTTCTTTCATCTACTTGTATGTTCAAAACAAACCAACCAATAATTTTGATCTAAACATTTCACAAAAGAACCAAACCAACCAATAATTTTAAGAATAATTTAAGGGAAAAGTAGCTTTGAGATTGACATCTAAAAAACTTGCGAAACAATCGTGAAGCCAAAGAAAAAAAACTTTTTTTTTTCTGAATCAAAAAGAGCTCTCATAATAAAATGATACTTTAATTAAGCTTTTGAATCTCATGATACAATCAGGGATAAAACTATAAAGCTCACAAAGCTTTATATCACAAAGCTCACGCATTTGGCCATGGATATCTTAAAACACATATGATATATAAACAGCAGCAACAATGTCTAAAGCCATGAAAGTCATCATTTGAAACAAAAAAGAAGACTACACATCCCCTTTACTTGACTACGTGCGATACCAAAATCTTGATCAGCAAAATTTATAAACTAGTTTCTCCGATGACGGTCTCAATTCTCTAGGGTTTCTCACCGGCGGGTTTTTAGGTTTCAGATACTTAAATCAAAGCCTAACTATCAATTTTGCCACATTGGGTTGGTTCGTGTTTGGGAAGAATGGTAAAATTACTCTCCTTCTTTGATTTCGATCTGATTCTAGATTGATTTTGGGCTTTTGTGATCTTAATTGAGTTGATTGATTGAATTCACAAAGTTCCTTCTCATCTAATTTTGTTACTTTTCAAATTATGATTTATAATCTAACAATTACATCTGATTCGTCACGGATTAACAAATTGCTTACAACTAATTTTGTTTGTTCTTGAATTGTGTGTGGCTGTGATCTGGAGAGGAAAAATCAGAAGAAACTAATTTATAACATTTTCTTGTTAACATATTTGGTCTCTTTGTGGTATGGATATTGCCTTTGATGACAAAAGTATAGATTTTTTACTTTTGAGGAATTTAGTTTGATGGTAGAAATATTCATCTTTTCAAAGAAACCATATTTCAAATGTTTTATAATCGTTGGTGTATCAATTTCAGGTGGGGAAATCAGTAAAGTTATCCTCAAAAGACACTTCACCAGATGAAACTATTAGTCAAGCTTTAGTATCTAAGTCAGTAGCAAGAAACCTAAAAGTCTGTGGCAACAAAGGTAAACATGCATAGACTCTTTCCATGAATGTTTATTGTAATGATTATGCAGAATTTATCTCTTAATTTCTGGCTAATACTTAAACGATGATGTGCTTAACTTTTCAGGAGCTTTACCTTCTCGACAGTCAGATGGTGACCTTGGAGAGGACTTATCTGATATCAATCATGCTGAGGTAAAATAAAAAATGTTTTAACTTAACCTTTTTGGATGCTTATTGTAGCTACCAAAAAAAATTCCACAAATGTATTGAGATAATCATAACATCTCTCAACTTTCTTATGGAGGATATGATTCTTTATGTGGAAGTTTATCTAGTTTTAATCCCATCTGTGGTTTTAGTCTCTGTAAACCACAACAATTGTTCCTGGATTGTGGCGAACCAGCATTTTGTTAATATGTAAGTCCATCACGAATTAGTTTCCCTGAATTTCGACCATATAACCTAGTCAAAACTATTTTCTTGTGCTATGCCTTTTCTTGTTTTGTCTTCCAGTTTAGCTTCTGAACAAAAACAATTTTGCACTTTTTCTGATTTTGATGATTATTGTTCGACAGGTTGCGGGTTATCTAAATAATACAAAGGAATTCATTCTGAACAAGATAGCATGGGAGTTGATGAACCCTGAATACCAAAAGGTAAGCTGTCTTTAATGTTGTTAATTTTTGTCAAGTGAACTCCATGTTGTTTCTCACATACTTTCTTTGATGATCTTCTTAATGATCTATCATTGGATTGATCAGGGAACGAGGAGGAAAGTTACCATTGGGAAAAGGAAGGATTCTGCTCCTAGTAAAAAAACTTCTGCAACTACAACAGAAAGCGATGCAGAAAGTGAAAATGAAAAGGTTAGGCCTACATTTCTCCAGCTCGCTCTCTGAAACTATGTCTACATTTTCTTTTCGGATTTCTTTAGATCTTCCATATTTTTCATCTGCAGTTAAATGTATTGTCTGACTCCTATACTTATCTTATTTCCTGCAGAGACTGAGTTTGAAAATCAATTACGATACCTTGAATAAGCTATTTAATGATGTACGTTTACCCCTGTTTTTAATGATTTTAGCGGTTATCTCTCATTTTATTTCCATTAGTAAATCATAATTTTTACTATGCATAATCCAAAATTTAGAGATCAGTTTTATTGGTCACATAATAGTCGCTTACGTCTTTGCCTAGTCTCATATGTGTATTTCCCATCTTTGTAGGAGAAGTTTGCAAAGAGAGATAGAAAATGCACTTGTTGTCAGTGACCAAATGGAATATTCAAAGCAAAGCAGTGAAGAAACCCTTTTGAAACTTCAGGGTTATGAAGAAGAACCGGACTGGAACAAGGATTACATTAATGAAGATGTGTGTAGAGGAGATGAAGAATGCTATGGAGATGAGGATCTTGAATTGGAAGGTGAAGAAGAAGAGGATACAGAGGGTGTAATCTGATGTTCTCAACATGTCTTATTCAGAAAATTGAATATCATGTCTATTTACATTTCTTATTTAAATTCATCATCTTCCTATTTAACAAATGAAAGCTTTAGCATATTTGTCATGCAGATTTATATGGTTCATAAACAATGGCTAGCTCTATTGCTTTCTCATCTGCAAATACGTCCTTGTCTTTGCAAACGTTCTCTTTGGTACAAAATCTGAGAAGCTGAGGCCGCAAGACAAACTTCGGTTAGCGTCTTGTTCTATGAAGAGGGCCTAAAACGTGGAACGTTTAGCTTAATCTGAATCTTATTCTCTGGATTATCTCTTAGCTCATTGAGACCTTTCACCACGTTTTGAGCTAACCATTCATAAGCGTTTGACACTATATAACCTGGTGAAGAAACAACTCGAGCAATCTAAGATTGTACATCTAACAAAATACAGTAGGACTCAACTCACAGGTCAGGTTGGACGCATCTAGGAGGATGCCCTCAATAGTTTCTGTTCCCTAACGAAGGCAATCACATAAGTAGGGCAAATTCAGCATTTTACAGCGAAAGAAAGTATAATTATGAAGTTATCTGGAGTGCTAAAAGAGCTTACTGAATTGTTTGTCAATATAACCTTGATGTCACTAGAATTCCATAATCGGCTACGCTTGCAGGGATCCTCCTTTTCTTGATTAACAATAAACCGACCAATGTCTTGAAAAGGAGTAGGGATCTCTATCTTATTGTCCAAAAGGCTAATGAGAGCCTCATCAATTAGGTCACAGATTCCCAAATCGGTAAGAAACCCGTAAGAATCAAGTAATTGCACCACATGATCTTTGTCCACTACTCTAAAAAACACGCAAGGTCCAAAGATATGTTCTTTTCGTTTTCATCTAGGTCATCAAAGCTTCTTTGAAATGCTTTCTGAATCTTGTTCGGAGGATTTCTCCGCAAGCTCTGGAGATGTTTCTTCATATTGTTTATTTGATGCTTTGATACAGCGGAAGCCAAAACTTTGAGAGCTAAGTGAATACCACTAGTGCAGCTCATGAGCTCTGAGATGATCACCTTTTCTCCATTCAAATATGGTATGCAGAGATGATCACCTTTTAAGTCTCCATTTAATAAAGACTTAAAAGTTTTGTGACATAAGTAAAGAGGAGGTTCTTGAGAGATTGATAAAAGAAAGAGAGAACCAAGAAAGAGAGATGAGAGTATGAAAAAGAGTTTTCTTTTTCTCTTGCTTGATTGAATATAAGCTTTACAACATATTTATAAAAAAAATCTAAGACTCATATGTATAGTAGGTTAGACACTCTAGATGATAGTGTAAGGCCTAAAACTAGTAATTTCTACAAATGTTAACTAATCTTTAGGAAAGCATAGGAAGCTTATTTCCTTCTTAGCTTCCAACGGTCCTCTTCACATATCTCAAGAGAGACATGTGCCTTTGCTTCCTCCAAGACTTGAGGCTTCCAACAGTCACATTGAGAAGAAAGGCCTCAAGTTGATTCAATCACTAAACCTTGCATCTATCTCAAGTCTTAGGTTTAATACTCCCCCTCAAGCTTAATTCCATAATGTGAATCATTAGGAGTAAGTTTGAAAGTTGTGACTCACCACCTCATTAAAAACCTTATTGGAAAACCCAATGGGACAAAACCAATAGAGGGAAAAAGAGTATGGTTCATAGTCACAGTTTGGTTATTGCAACCAATCCGAGTTTTGAGCATATAAACTCACACACCTTTGTGCTTGCGGCCTTAGTGAATATGTCGGATAGTTGATACGAGCTTCTTGGGTAGCAAGGCAAGATCACACCTTGTTCAATCTTTTCACTAACCTTGTGAAAATCCACTTCGATGTGTTAGTTCTTTCATGAAACACCGGATTCGATGTGATATGTATGGCGGCTTGATTATCACAATGCATTGTGATTGGTTCTTGTGATTCAACTCCTAGATCTTTAAGTAAGGCCTTCAACCATATTAGTTCATATGTGAGTTTCCTCATAGCTTTATTTCGGCTTCCACACTTGAACACGAAACCACCTTTTGCTTCTTGCTTTTTCAAGTCACTAAATTGCCTCCAAGGAACGTGCAATACCTGGTGGTGGATTTTCGGTCTTGTTTATCTCCAGCCCAATCTGCATCACAATATCCTACAATTTTTGTATTCTCGTTCCTTCACATCCAAATGCCATAGTCATATGTGCCTTTTAGGTATCGGATAATTCTATCAACCATATTCCAATGACGTTGTCTTGGAGTTTGCATATGTTGGCTTACTTGGTTAACCGCAAAGCTTAGGTCTGGTCTTGTAATGGTGAGATAGATAAGTTTCCCAACCATTTTCCGATATTTGTGTACTTCTTCGAAGAATTCATCCTCATCTTGTTCCCCCTTGCATGTTGCTTTGTAGGCATCTTCAAGAGGAGTGAAAGCCTTTCATGTACCTATATCACACTCATTTAAAAAATCAAGTGTATATTTCTTTTGTGAAAGATAAAGGCCTTCCGGAGATCTACACACATCAATCCCAGGAAATATTTCATCTCTCCCAAGTCCTTAATATCGAAAACGGAATGTAGATGAGATTTAATACATTTTATGTCGGTGATGTTGTTTCCCGTGATGATTATATCAACCACATACACAAGGATGAAAACAATACCATTTGTACCTTTTTAAGTAAAGAGAGTGTGATCGGCCTCAGACTTCTTGAAGCCATGATCACGCAAGGTATGACTCAATTTATGGTACCGAGCTCGTAGTGATTGCTTGAGTCCATAGATAGCTTTTCGTAAGCGCAAAACATTACCGAGTCGGACAATATGTTCCAAACTGGGAGGAGGATGCATATAGAGATCATCGTCAAGTGCTCCTTGAAGAAACGCATTCTTGAAATCTATTTGACACAAAGTCCAATTAAGGTTAGTTGCAAGAGATAACACAACACGTACCGTATGAAATTTGGTGATCGGAGCAAAAGTGTCATGATAATCCATGTCTTGTGTTTGAGTAAATCTGCGGGACACTAGGTGGGATTTGTGACGATCAATGGAGTCATCACTATGATACTTAATTGTAAAGATCTATCTTGATGAGACCGCCTTCTTGCCAAGAAGAAGCTCGGATTCATCCCAAATGTGATTGCGAACCATTGCATCATGTTCGTTTTGGATTGAATCTCGCCATACTTTGTGTTGTTTGGCCTCTTCTTAGGTACTTGGGATAAATTCAGTTGCTATTTTGGTCAATAAGGCTTGGTGCTCGTTGGAAAGCTTGGCAAGATTGCACATTAAGTGTTGTGGGTGGCCTTTGGCGATGTTGTTGAAATAGACCCTTGAGTTGAGCCTAATGGAGGGCTTACGGGTCTGGGTGCTTCGTCTAGTACCAGGTCTGGGTGCTTCGTCTTGGTCTTCAATGTGGTTGCTCACATAACTGGGAGCGAACAGATCGGTATAGAGGTCGCCGAAAAAATCACTGAAAAAGTCATCGGATGCGGTTGGTGTGTCGGCCGAGATCGTCGGAGTGATTGCAGGCTGTGAGCCGGAAGGATCGGCAGTACCGAGGGGGGGTCGTGCAATCTGGTCGAGGCCCCCGATCCGGACATGGGTCGTGTGTTGGGCGCGTCTTGCAGATCAGACGTGGCTTGTACACTAGGCGCGGTCTGCGTGTGGGGTGCGGCCTGCATATCAGGCGTAGCCGTCGGGCTGGGCGTGACCTCCGTCCGGGATGCAACATGTGTGTTGGGCGTAGCCTGCGGGCCAGCCGCGACCTCCGTGGCGGGCGCAGCTTCCTTGCTCGGTCCAATTCCGAGTTTTTCTAGAATCCTTTGGAGACACTTGGCTCTATCCACATCATTATTGGCTATGTCTTGGATGGCTGACCATTCTTGCTTCTCATAAAACCATGTGCCTTCCATGAATTGTACATCCCTTGAAATGAAAACTCTCCTTGTATCCGGTATATAGCATTTATACCCTTTTTGATTGATTGAGTAGCCTATAAACATTCCCTTGATGTTTTTACCCTCTAGTTTGGTCCTTTATTCCCCTGGTATAAATACAAAACACACACACCCAAAAACTCGTAAGTGATCAATAGACGGTGGATTTTGTGAGTACCTCAAACAGCTTTTTGTCATTGAGCACTTTTGTTGGTGTGCGGTTGGATAGCATAAGAGGTTACTGTATCACTCCAAAACATCTTGGGTACATTGTTGTGGAACATCATAGACCTAGCCACTTCCATGAGATGCCTATTTTTCCTTTTGGCTACACCATTTTGTTGTGGTGTGTAAGAACATGTGGTTTGATGAATGATTTCTTGTTTGGCAAGGTAAGTTTTAAACTCATGGCTAGTGTATTCCCCTCCATTATCACTCCTTAGGATTTTCACCTTAGCACTATATTGATTAAACTCATAAGTTTGAAAATTAGTAAATGCTTCAAAAACTTTGTCTTTACTCGACATTAGACTTACCCAAGTATATTTGGATTTTTCATCAATAAATGTAACAAAATATATGTGATTGTCTCTAGAGACACAAGGTGAAGACTATACATCCGAGTGAATTAAATTAAAGCAATTTCATAAAATGTTGTAGACTTTGGAAACACCGATCGACAATGTTTCCGAAGTATACACGCTTCACACGAATCAGTTTTAAACACAACCTTAGGAAGTAAAATATTTAATGCCTGAGTGTGTGGATGACCTAATCTAGCATGCCACAACTCATCATTTCTTAAACAATTCGATATCACCGAACTAGATAAACAAGAATTTTGAGATAAATTTGGACTATTATCGGTTTCATTTAGCAAGTATAATCCATCCTTGCTAATTCCATTTCCAAGTATCCTTCCACTCTTAATATCCTGAAATTGAACCGAGTTGGGATCGAAAATAGATTTATAATTTAAATCACAAACGGTTTTATGCAAACTAAGCAAATTTGATTTAAAATTTGGCTTACAAAATGCCTTAGACTCCTTATCAAATATTTTAAGTTCACATATTTCTCTAATAGGGACCATTTTTCCATCAGCAATATTCACACAGCCTAGAGTTGGTTTCACATTCTTAAGTAAATTAATATTACTAATCATGTGATGAGTTGCACCCGAGTCGATTACCAATGGTTTTGAAATTTTGGACACAAAGAAAGAGTTACCGGATTCCTTTAGTAAGTTGATGGATTTTATGAGCTCTTCAAAGTCTGACCGCTTCACGAATTCCTCATGAACACCCACCCTAGTCGAGCCTTGGCTTGTCTCTTCATTTGCCATATTTGTTTTAGCCCTTTCTCCTCGGTTTTGTTTTAAAAGTGGATGGAGGGTCCAGCAGCAGTCCTTGGTGTGTCCCTTGCGTTTAAAATGGTCACACACGAATGTCTTCCTCTCATCATGCCGGTAAGAAGCCTTATTAACCATTACAAGGTCCCCTTTTTCACCAAGAAGGTTTCTAGATCCTTGTTCTCTTTGAACTTGGCCGCAAGTTTCATCCAAAGTTAGGAGTTTTATTGTCTGAAGAGATGAATAATCAAGTCACCATAGACTGGATTCAAGTTCATTAACATCCCAAACACCTTATCTTGCTCAACTCTTTCATGTAGAACCAAAGGATGCACTGTAAATGGTCTAAGCATCTCAAGCTCATCCCAAAGAGATCTATACTTTCCAAACCATGCAGTAAAATCCATACCATCTTGCTTGAGGTTGTTAATAGCCTTCTTAACCTCATAGACACAACTGATGTTGGAGAGATTTCCATAGACCCTTTTTAAGGAGTCCCATAATTCTTTCACATTCTCACAATGAGAATATGCCTCATGGATAGGTGGATCAAGAGAGCTTTGGATAATGACTAAAGAAACTTGGTCCTGTTGATACCATTTTGCTTCATCTTCATCAGCCGTGACTTCAGCCCTTACTTCACCCTCCTTTTCCTTTGCCTTCAAACTAACCGTAACTGCCTTCTTTGGAGCTCCTTCAATGTGAGCTCAAAGCCCTCGGCTTTTCAACACACTAGTGATGGTTCTTGACCACAAGAGGTAGTTAACACCCTTGAGAACCACATTAGCTCCTAAAAACTTCAAGTGATCCATAATTTTTCAAAGACACACCCTTTTATCCAATGGTCCGAAAAAGCTTCAAGAACACAACAATGGAGGATTCAAAAAATCAGAGTTTTTGAGACTAAAAAGAAATAAATCTTGGCCTATAATGAACCAAGCTCTGATACCATGTGAGATTTTGAGTACAAGATTAAGGAGATTTAACAAAGACTTAAGAGTTTTGTGACATAAGTAAAGAGGAGGTTCTTGAGAGATTGATAAAAGAAAGAGAGAGCCGAGAAAGAGAGATGAGAGTATGAAGAAGAGTTTTCTTTCTCTCTTACTTGATTGAATATAAGCTTTACAACATATTTATAGAACAATCGAAGACTCCTATGTATAGTAAGCTAGACACTTTAGATGATAGTGTAAGGCCTAAAACTAGTAATTTCTACAAATGGTAATTAATCTTTACGAAAGCATAAAAAGCTTCTTTCCTTCTTAGCTTCCAACGGTCCTCTTCACATGTCTCAAGAGATACATGTGGCTTTGCTTCCTCCAAGACTTGAGGCTTCCAACGGTCACATTGAGAAGAAAGGCCTCAAGTTGATTCAATCACTAAAGCTTGCTTCTTTCTCAAGTCTTAGGTTTAATAAAAACAAACACAGAAAATAAATGTGCCGAATTAACACTATACTGATAAGAAACAGTAAGTTAGGAAATGTTAATAAGCACATTGGATGTTTCCTAGAAAAGCTTTGAGAGGAACAAAGCCACATTGTAGAAACAGAAGAAGGTACAACTTAGAGAATTAAATTTACTCGTTTGTCCATTCATGCCCACATTTTTCGTGCAAACATTTTGGAGCGTCACCAGCATCTCCGTCCAGTCTTTTTTTTTGGGTCTTTCTCTTAGAGACAAACCCAACACACTTAGCCCCAGAGGAAGGTTACTGGAAAGCTTTGCAACTTCAACTGCAAGTTCCATAAAACCATCACGTGGAGAATTCTGTCCAAAAGCTGATTGGCATAATATCTCTAGAACAAGATTGTCTGATGGGAACGCCACCACGTATATAAGGTCAATATTGTGAGCCTGAGAAGATCCTTATCTTGAGTGATCACAATTATTCTGCTTCCACGTCCAAACCATTCAGTTTTTCCCACCAAGGTCTTAAGTAATTCTAGATCATTCACATCATCTAGAACGATAAGAACTTTCATGTGCTTTAACCTTGGCTCCACTTCACCTAAACCATGTATCTTTATGTTCTCATCACATAAGATTTTTGAGAGAAATTGTTTTACCCAACTCAACTTCATGTCACAAATGTCCTGACTGTCTCTTTGATAAGTTGCGAAAACGTAATGAGGGAATTGGATAGAGAATTTAGTGAAAAAAATTCTTCCTATGGTACTCTTACCAATCCATGAAGGTCCCACATTTCCCCTTATTCTAACTTCCTCGGATGCCAAGGACAATAGTGAATTCATTGCCTCTATATGAACTTCGAGTCCAACGAAATCGCCAAAATTATTAGATGGAGTACCAAGAAGTTTATTCGAAACATCATTGGCTACCTTTTCAACCATGTCTGCTTCATCATCAACCCTAATAACAATATCAATTGTGTCATTAAAGAGGCACTCTCAAAAGCAAAAGCAAAGTCTACGCAAAAAAAGTGCAGTTATGAAATAATTAAAAACAGACATACAAATATTATGGAATCAAAACAACATACCCCTTCTTAAGATGCACTCCTACCAAATTTGCTACATATGTGAGAGCTTGCTTCCACCTTTGTTTCTGATCGTTTGGTTTACCCATGCATGTCTTTACAAAGACCATCCCGAAAAATCCTGTCTGTTTTCTAACTCCTGAGGGATCAACGTGTAGTAAATCGGAATCACTATTTGTCCCAAGTTCTCAGAGCACTTGTGGATCTCCACCAATTCATCCAAGCACCACGTGGAAGAAGCGTAGTTTTCAGATAATATGACGACTGAAATCTGGGCTGCATCTCTCGTACCACCCCGTGTCAGGGAATGTAAGAATTTCTCGGCGGTCCAATGCCATGAGAAGATGGCTGAGGAAAGTATTGTAGACATATTTAGATCTGACTGCAAGAAGAACAAACAGAAGCCTTGAGAGAATATAGAAAGAAGAGACAGAAGACTCTCTCAAAAAAAGTAAATCAGCAATCCATAGTGAAAGAGAGGAGAGAAATTTCGTCTTCCTTATCCTCAAAGAATACTAGCATGGAAGACTTACTATAAAAGACTTTTTGGTGACAGGCTATTGAGTCATAAATGATACAGAAACGGAACAATTAAAGAATGTACAAATGTTTCAGTTACAATGGTGAGTTACAATGGTGTCGGCGAAGGATCCAGGATGCGAGTTTCTGTATCTTGTTTTTCAGTAATCATGTTATCAACACATGAAGCTTCCCTCTCCAGACATGGATAGGAAGAAACTGATGATGCTTCTCCCTGCCCTGAAAGCTCCAGATTTACAGCGGTCAATCCTGTGTCTGCCATATTTTGGCCACAAGGTAAGTTGATATATTCTCCAGATGTTCCTGATGTCATCTACATTATAAACCAAACAATGAATTCAATTACTTAGCTCATCGCTATGGTATTAATCTGGAAGAAGAACAAAATCAAAAGATACCTTTACCTGTATCTGCTTGTTGCTTCCCCCAGTTTCTATAAGATCACGTAGTTCTCCAGACTGATAGCTGTACTCTTTTTCAGAGCTTCCACCACTACCATTTGGAGATAGCGACACATTCAAGAGTCGTACACCACATTCTTTATCCTTCTTTTGCCGAGAAACATAAACTCCACATCGTTGAAGTTCACTTTAGATAGATCTACAAGAAAACACGCCATTCGCGATGACAAAAGCCCTTGCAAGACTGTCGCAATAGGCAAAAAGAAACGTCCTTGCGATGGCCACATATATGTCGCAATTTGCGTGTCGCAAACATAGATTTGTCACTACAAGAAAACACGCCTTTTGCGATGGCAAAATCCCTTGCAAGGCTGTCGCAATGGGCAAAAAGAAACGCCCTTGCGATGGCCACTTATATGTCGCAATTTGCGTGTCGCAAACATAGATACGTAGCATGGACGTCGCAAGGTCTGCGAGGGAAATAATATGTCGCAAACGCCTAGCATAAGTCGGTGTCGCAAAGGCCTAGCAGTGTCTGCGACGTCTTTGCGGGAGCGAGACCTGCGACACCCTTGCAAGGGCGCACCCTGCGACACCCTTGCA
This sequence comes from Lepidium sativum, assembly GCA_023374145.1. Taxonomy (NCBI): domain Eukaryota; kingdom Viridiplantae; phylum Streptophyta; class Magnoliopsida; order Brassicales; family Brassicaceae; genus Lepidium; species Lepidium sativum. The sequence goes on from JAKUCM010001784.1 coordinate 38,718, forward strand.
AGGGAACGTCCTGCGACACCCTTGCGAGGGCGCGACCTGCGACACCCTTGCGAGGGTACGTCCTGCGACAACCTTGCAAGGGCGCGTCCTGCGACTCCCTTGCAAGGGCGCGACCTGCGACTACCTTGCGAGAGAACTACCTGCTACGTCCTTGCGACGCCGTTTATAATTTATTTAAAAAATAAAAAAATATTTTAAATATTTTAAATATTTAAATATAAATTTAAAATTAAAAAGATTTTTTCCGAATTAAAAATATTTTTAAATAAAAAAGATTACAAAATGTTTTTTATAATTCAGAAATCGTCCGAGCGATCTAAATTTCCCGACCCGGATCCGGTGTCTTCGTCTTCAGCATTGATCTCGGCAAATGCGTCTGCTAGCTCTGGATCCTTCTTGGCGAGTATAGACCACAAACGATCATAGGTCGTGATTTTCTTCTTAGCTTTGGCAAGTTCGGTGTTAGTCCGATCCAACTCTTGGGTCTGACGGTCGACAATTTGCCGCAGGTCACTGGTTGTCGCGGATGACTGCGAGAATCCTTCTGGTGAGATACATTGCTCAATCTTGGACCCAAGAGAACCTGTTCCAAATATTCTCCCTTTTTTACGGGGAGCGATCTAATAAAAGAATAACAATATTAAGTTAGTTAAATTTAGCAAAAATATAAGTAAGAAGAAAAATTTAAAATGTAGTTTACCTCGGTGTAGATCTGGTTCTTTTGCGCCGTAGATAATCCCCCGGATGCTGAGCTCTCATCACCGCCCTCTTGAGTCAATTCCTGCAACTTCGCAGTGACGTCGTCGTAGAGCTTCTCGGATTTTTTGTCAACAAATTCTCCGGCCTTGTTCCGCTTGGTGATGTACAGAGTGCCTAGGATATCAGGGTGCGTGTCCCCCGATTCCTCTTGCTGTGAAATTGTAAATTAAAACAATAATTGTTTAAATTAATGTAAATTATATGTAAAAAAGTTTACCAGTTTGCGGGCCCGAGCTTTGAACGAGGTTCTGCCCGAGCAATGTTTGTGGGGACCGGTCCCATCAGGGTCAGCTAACCGAGCTGCTCGACAGCTTGCGCTTTTCTTCTGAGACTTAGGATCCTCCCAGTAGCGAATCAAGCCTTCCCAGACTGAATCTTTGAACCACTGTGGCATTGCCTCGTTGCCCTTCTTCTTCCACTTACTCTTCCAACGACCCACCTGATCGTTCATCCGTCTACGCAAGACCGCCTCGAACTCTTTCCGGACTAGACCGGTAATAGAAACTTCCCAGTGAAAACGTTGCTACAAAAAATAATGTCAAATTATAAGAATGAAAGTGTAAAATTCTTATAAACGAAAAAATAAAATAATGAAATTTTCTTACCGCAAACGTTCTGAACCATCTGTCGATGATGTGGATAGGAGTTTGGCTAAAATTAGCATGCGGTTCCTGGAAATCTCGTTCAAATATTTCCCGAACCGCCGTAGGCAAATCTCCGTCGTCATCAAACCTACGTTAGTTTATTTTTATATATTATAAAATTACGAACAATAAATAACAAAATTTGTAAAATAAAAATAAAATATATTACCACAAAGTCCCCGGTGGACGGTTAGGATGAAGATTAGGGAGAAATTTGTGCACCGGATCTGACAGGATGTCCTCGATTGTCATCCCCGCAGTAGCGTCTGGTGTCAGGTACTGTTGCTGACCGGGACCTCCATGACCAGTATCAGCAACAGGGGAAAACCCCGGGAGAGATCCATAACTGCCACAAGGGGTCGGTGGAACCGATCTAGAACCCGATGCAGGAGTCGCCGGAGGTTGCTCACCGACATCCGATAGATATCGCGTGTATGGATTATGAGATCTAGACATCTGGCACGGAAAAAAATTTGAAAAACAAATCAGATAATTAAATCCGATAATTGTAACACAGTTACCTAAATCCGATAATTATCTAATAAATTTGGAGAATTTCCGAAAATTCCGCAAAATTCCGAAAATTCCTAAAATTTCGAAAATTCCTAAAAATACCGAAAAATCCCTAATAATTATCTAAAAATTTCTAAAAATTATCTAATAAAATACGAAAAATTCCGAAACTTCCTAAAAATTCCGAAAATTCCGAAAATTCCGCAAAATTCCGAAAATTCCTAAAATTTCGAAAATTCCTAAAAATACCGAAAAATCCCTAATAATTATCTAAAAATTTCTAAAAATTATCTAATAAAATACGAAAAATTCCGAAACTTCCTAAAAATTCCGAAAATTCCGAAAATTCCGAAAATTTCGAAAAGTTCCGAAAATTCCTAAAAATTCCGGGAAAATTCCGAAAAAATTCCTAAAAATTTCCAAAAAAATTCCATAACTAGATCCGACTTATGGGAGCCTAAATCTAAAATTTCATACCTAGATCTAACTAATTGCATCCTAGATCTAAAATTTAAAAATTTGACGAAAAAAAAAAATTGCTCACAATGAATGGCGAGGAGGAGGGAGAAGGAGGAGATGGCGAGACCTCCGGCGGTCAGTTCCGGCGGCGAGAGGGCGAGAGGGAGACAGCGGCGGGGAGAGGAGAGAGCGAGAGAGAGAGAGAGAGAGAGAGAGCGAGAGAGAGAGAGAGAGAAAGAGAGGAAGAAGGGAGAAGAGAGTGTCGGATTCGGAGGCGTTGGAGGCGTTGGAGGACCGGCGGAGGAGGTGGAGGTGTCGGATTCGCAAGGGAGTCGCCGGAAGAGAAGAAAAATAGAAGAAGAAAGAGGAAGAATCGGGGAAGAAGAAGTCGTTTTTGGTTTTAATCCGCGGGCCGTCGCAAGAGACTCGCAAGGCACGCGATGGCCTTGCGACGTCCCACTGATTTCCATCTATTGCTACAAGCTTGCGACGTCCCGCGTCCGGATGTCGCAAGGATGTAGCAAGTGTTGCTACATCCTTGCGACACCCGGACGCGGGACGTCGCAAGCGTGTAGCAAGTTTAAAATTTTGAAAACTTGCTACTCGCTTGCGACATCCGGACCCGGGATGTCGCAAGCGAGTAGCAAATTTGAAATTTGAAATTCAGCTACACCCTTGCGACGTCCGGACCCGGGATGTCGCAAGGTTGTAGCAATTTTTTAAATTTTTTAAATTTGCTATACCCTTGCGACGTCTAGGTCCGGATGTCGCAAGAGAGTAGCAATTTTTGCAACTCCTTTGCGACATCCAGACCCGAGCTCTCGCAAGGGCATAGCAAATTTTTATTTTTAAAAAATAAAAGGTTCGGAGACCTTTTACGGTTTTTTCTTCTACAAATAAAGATTTATGAGGCCCCTGCCTTCGTCTTATGTCATTTCCCGTAAAATAGTAGAAATGTAATTTTGCGGGATTTTCCAGACGAAGGTAGGGGCCTCACAAGTCATTATGCGTAAAAGGTAAGTTGTGAAAATGAATTGCATTGGAGGGTTATTTATAGGGGATCTTGCTACGGAATTGCAATGTTTCGTATGCTACATAGCAAGGGTGTAGCAAAATGTGGTGTCGCAATGTTATTGCAGGAGTCTAGCATATTTGTAAAAAATAATTTAAACAAATAAATGTTCGGTTTAACAACTACAATGAGATAGTAGGTCTGAAATCTTATTTAAATTTCAATTATTCTTCAACGGTGTCTTCCTCTTCTTCTGTGTCTTCCTCAGATTCATTGAACTCATCAGAATCTTCAAGCTCTTCTGTTGTAGTATAAGGGACAACGTCTTCTACTTCTTGTTCTGCATGTATGATTTGTTCCGTCGACTCAACAGCTACAGCAAGTTCTGATGATCTTTCTTGTTGCATGACAACATCATCAGCTTCTATCATTATACGACCTCTAGGATTCACTTTTATAACAGAAAACCACTTCTCACGCCTTTGCCTTATACGAGGATATGGTATAAAACACACTTGTTCTGCCTGACATGATAGAATAAACGGGTCAAACTTAGAATACGTCAGGTTTCCATTTACGTCTGTTACCCCTAAGTTATTAGAGCGTACTCCTCGACCGGCCGTTGTATTGTACCAAAGACATTGGAACAATACGCATCGCAATCCAAGTACTCCAGGAAAGGTGACCTCTATAATTTTGTTCAAAATGCCGTAAAAGTCAGTTTCACCGGGAACATGAATTCCGTAATTTGCCGTTGATCTATTGGAACCATGGTCGTACGTGTGGAACGTATAGCCGCGAGTGAAATACATTGGAGCAGTCACGATTCTGGCAATAGGATCATCCACAAGCTCATGCAACCATAAAGGCATAGGTTTGCCAGAACATCCATTCTTAACCTACAAAATAAAAATTTATAACTTTGTAGGAATGATTTTTGAAAATATTAATGTATTTAATATAAATAATACTTACATAGTATTTTAGCCAACCAGCGAAATCACGTTCTTTGTAGGTGTCATACTCTGTTTCTTGCAAGTTGGGAAAGGCTTCACGTATCTGGTTGTCAAACTCACTGCAGATATATCACGTATGAATTATATGTACATCAATAAACAATAGTATATAGAATATTTTAACAAAATACCTCTCAAATGGCATCACGTCTTCACAATTTTGCAGTATGTACGTATGAGCTACACGAGAGTACGTGTGATTTTCCCAATAATCTTCCTTTAACTTCCCACCAAGCCGCCCTACCTGACGAAATTTTTCAGGAACCGCAATTGCATATGATGTTCCAACTCCTCCATCGTCGTATCGCCCTACTTGGGTTCTTTTACTTTGAACGGCTGGACTAAAGTAATACGATGTGAAATGTGATGTTTCCTCAATTAGACTTCCAGCCACAATCGATCCTTCCACTTTTGCTTGGTTTTTAACTTTCCTTTTAAGATGGCCCATGAATCTCTCGAACGGGTACATCCATCTAAATTGTACGGGGCCACCGAGGGCGGCTTCGTGTGGTAGGTGGATTGGGAGATGTTCCATCACGTCAAAAAATGCAGGAGGAAAGATCTTTTCCAAATTACAAAGTAACAATGGAATGTTACTTTCTAATTGAGCAATGCCATCCAATGTTAGTGTTCGGGTACAAAGATCCCTAAAAAATGCACCGATCCCTAAATGTAATAAAATTATTATTAATAGCCAATCAATGTAATACTAAGAAAAATTAAACAAATCAAATCAAAAAAATCATTTACCGGCGATTGATTCATGGACGATAGTTGGAAGCAGCTCAAGTAATGCGAAAGGAAGAAGTCGCTGCATGAATACATGACAATCGTGACTCTTCATACCAGAGATTTTTTTCCCTTGCTCTATACACCTTGAAAATTTAGACACGTAGCCATCCGGAAACTTGACATCTGAAGAAATCCAACTAAACAACGCTTGTTTAGCTTCTCCTGACATACGGAATATCGGAATTGGTTGCTTTCCATCCGTTGTGATATGTAGTTCGGGTCTTGCACAAATTTCGGCCAAGTCCAACCTAGCTTTCAAATTATCTTTACTTTTGCCCTGTACATTTAAAATCGTATTCATCACGTTGTCAAAAAAGTTTTTAACAATGTGCATCGGATCAAGATTGTGCCGTAACAAGTGATCTTTCCAATACGGGAGTTCCCAAAAGATACTCTTCTTGTGCCAATTATGAGATTCACCGTATCCGTCAGGCATGTTTCCTACCACGTGCCAATTTCCCCCACGTTCACATGTTTCTTGAGCACCATAATGATCTATTTGCTCCAACACTTCACTGCCTGACATGTATGTTGGTGGAGGAACACGCACAACCTTATTTTTCTTGAACAATTTCTTGTTCCTTCTATATGGATGATGCATTGACAAAAAACGCCTATGACAGTCAAACCAACATGATTTCTTCCCATGCTTTAATTGAAATGCATCTGACCAACCCATACAATATGGACAAGATAGCCTTCCATGGGTCGTCCATCCTGATAACATACCATACGCCGGGAAGTCACTTATTGTCCACAACAAAACAGCGCGCATATTGAAATTCTGCTTCTGCGCGTAATCGAATGTGCATATACCCCTATACCATAACTGCTTAAGCTCGTGTATCAGAGGTTGCAAGAACACATCGAGGGAACGCTTCGGATGACTAGGACCTGGCACTAGAATAGCCATAAACAAAAATTCTCTTCTCATGCACATATCCGGTGGAAGATTATACGGTGTCAATATGACAGGCCATAGAGAATATTGTCTACCGGATAAACCAAATGGGCTAAATCCATCAGTGCATAAACCTAGATATACATTCCTTGACTCTTTAGCAAAGTCAGAATGCACCGCTTGAAAATGTTTCCACGCCTTTGCATCTGAAGGATGTGTAACCTCCCCATCTTTTACTTTATGTTCATCATGCCATCTCATTGCAGATGCGGTTCTCTCTGATTGATATAATCGTTTCAGCCTATCAGTGATTGGAAGGTACCACATACGTTTGTACGGGATACGCGTCCTTCCGTTCGTTGCACGGTATCTTGGCTTTCCACAAAAACGGCATTCCTGCAGCTTATCATCATCTTTCCAAAAAATCATGCAATTTTCACTACAAACATCTATCATTTCAGATGGTAAGCCTAGACCCGCAACCACTTTCTGCATTTCATAATAACTCGCAGCAGAATTATTATCTTCCGGCAAATACTCTTTAAGCAAATCAGCAAATTGATTCATACTTCTCTCGCTTATGTTTCCTTCACTTTTAATAGACATTAACCTAGATGCTAATGATAGTTTAGATAAACCATCTTTACATCCCTCATAGATGGGTTGATTAGCAGCATCTAGCATATCATAAAATTGTTTTGCTTCCGGGTTAGGTTCTTCCGTAATATTTTCAACAACACCAGGAAAATACCCATGATATGCATCTGTAACCATATCATGTGACATATTTCCTTGTAGATGAGCGTAGTTTTCAAACATACTACCACCATAGTTGTTATTAGCATATTCTTGACTCCCTAGATCATTACCACGAGCACCCATATTACTACTTTCACCACCCATACTATATCCTTCCCCATGCGAAAACCAGACATAATAGTTTGGAGTAAATCCTCTATTATAAACGTGTCTTTTTACCATATCGATATTCAAATATTTCTTGTTCCCGCACTTTAAACATGGACAAAAAATGTTACCATCATTTGGAGTATGTGGGTTATTTGCAGCCTGATTTATAAATGCCCGCAACCCCTCTCGGAACTCCTTCGTCACTTCTCCAGTCTCCATATCCCTTCTGTTATACATCCATCGTCGTAAAGTGAACACTTCATGTTCCGACGTCATTATTTCCCGAATCGTAATTTATTTAATTTTTTTGGAAGACAATTTCTCTCTCTTGATTCTCTCTCTTATTAGTTCTTGTTTGGTGTCAATAAAAAATGTCATGTGGGGGATATTTATAGGGAAATTCAAAAGGTCTGCTACGGATTTGCGATGTCGCCAAAGGCACACGCAGAAACCACGCAAATATGTAGCAAATCTGCGATGGCGAAAATGTCTCGCGATAACGTCGCAAGTTTGCAATGGATTTGCGACATACTAACGTGCCTCGCAATAGTGTCGCAAACGACTAGCAATGACATCGCAAACTTGCGACATTTTTTCGGCCTCGCAAGTTTGCTAGGCCATTGCGATGCCCACTTTGGCCTCGCAAGGATGTCGCAATGGCATAGCATTTTTGCGACACCATTTTGGTGTCGCAAGTTTCCCTAGCAAATGACCCTTTTTCTTGTAGTGTGTAGCATAGACGTCGCAAGACCTGCGAGGGAAAGAAAATGTCGCAAAGGTCTAGCATCACTCCGTGTCGCAATGGCCTAGCACAATCGTGACTCTTCATACCTGATATTTTTTTCCCTTGCTCTATACACCTTGCAAATTTAGACACGTAGCCATCCGGAAACTTGACATCTGAAGAAATCCAACTAAACAACGCTTGTTTAGCTTCTCCTTACATACGGAATATCATAATTAGTTGCTTTCCATCCATTGTGATATGTAGTTCGGGTCTTGCACATATTTCGGCCAAGTCCAACCTGACTTTCAAATTATCTTTACTTTTGCCATGTACATTTTAAATCGTATTCATCACGTTGTCAAAAAAGTTTTAACAATGTGCATCGGATCAAGATTGTGCCGTAGCAAGTGATCTTTCCAATACGAGAGTTCCCAAAAGATACTCTTCTTGTGCCAATTGTGAGATTCACCGTATCCGTCAGGCATGTTTCCTACAACGTGGCAATTACCCCCACGTTCACATGTTTCTAGAGCACCATAATGATCTATTTGCTCCAACAATTCACTACCTGACATGTATGTTGGTGGAGGAACACGCACAACCTTATTTTTCTTGAAAAATTTCTTGTTCCTTCTATATGGATGATGCATGGACAAAAACTGCCGATGACAGTCAAACCAACATGATTTCTTCCCATGCTTTAATTGAAATGCATCTGACCAACCCATACAATATGGACAAGATAACCTTCCATAGGTCGTCCATCCTGATAACATACCATACACCGGGAAGTCACTTATTGTCCACAACAAAACAACGTGCATGTTGAAATTCTGCTTCTGCGCGTAATCGAATGTGCATATACCCCTATACCATAACTGCTTAAGCTCGTGTATCAGAGGTTGCAACAACACATCGAGGGAACGCTTCGGATGACTAGGACCTGGCACTAGAATAGTCATAAACAAAAATTCTCTTCTCATGCACATATCCTGTGGAAGATTATACGGTGTCAATATGACAGGCCATAGAGAATATTGTCTACCGGATAAACCAAATGGGCTAAATCCATCAGTGCATAAACCTAGATATACATTCCTTGACTCTTTAGCAAAGTCAGAATGTACCATTTGAAAATGTTTCCACGCCTTCGCATCTGAAGGATGTGTAACCTCCCCATCTTTTACTTTATGTTCATCATGCCATCTCATTGCAGATGCGGTTCTCTCCGATTGATATAATCGTTTCAGCCTATCAGTGATTGGAAGGTACCACATACGTTTGTACGGGATACGCGTCCTTCCGTTCGTTGCACGGTATCTTGGCTTTCCACAAAAACGGCATTCCTGCAGCTTATCATCATCTTTCCAAATAATCATGCAATTTTCACTACAAACATCTATCATTTCAGATGGTAATCCTAGACCCGCAACCACTTTCTGCATTTCATAATAACTCGCAGTAGAATTATTATCTTCCGACAAATACTCTTTAAACAAATCAGCAAATTGATTCATACTTCTCTCGCTTATGTTTCCTTCACTTTTAATAGATATTAGCCTAGATGCTAATGATAGTTTAGATAGACCATCTCTACATTCCTCATAGATGGGTTGATTAGCAGCATCTAGCATATCATAAAATTGTTTTGCTTCCGGGTTAGGTTCTTCCGTAATATTTTCAACAACACCAGGAAAATACTCATGATATGCATCTGTAACCATATCATGTGACATATTTCCTTGTAGATGAGCGTAGTTTTCAAACATACTACCACCATAGTTGTTATTAGCATATTCTTGACTCCCTAGATCATTACCACGAGCACCCATATTACTACTTTCACCACCCATACTATATCCTTCCCCAAGCGAAAACCAGACATAATACTTTGGAGTAAATCATCTATTATAAACGTGTCTTTTTACCATATCGATATTCAAATATTTCTTGTTCCCGCACTTTAAACATGGACAAAAAATGTTACCATCATTTGGAGTATGTAGGTTATTTGCTGCCTGATTTATAAATGCCCGCAATCCATCTCGGAACTCCTTCGTCACTTCTCCAGTCTCCATATCCCTTCTGTTATACATCCCTCGTCGTAAAGTGAACACTTCATGTTCCGATGTCATTATTTCCGAATCGTAATTTATTTAATTTTTTTTGCAAACACAAATTTCTCTCTCTAGATTATCTCTCTTATTAATTCTTGTTTGGTGTCAATAAACAATGTCATGTGGGGGATATTTATAGGGAAATTCAAAAGGTCTGCTACGGATTTGCGATATCGCCAAAGGCACACGCAGAAACCACGCAAATATGTAGCAAACCTGCGATGGCGAACATGTCTCGCGACAACGTCGCAAGTTTGCAATGGGTTTGCGACATATTTACGGGCCTCGCATAAGTGTCGCAAACGACTCGCACGTACATCACAAACTTGCAACGTTTTTTCGGCATCGCAAGTTTGCTAGGCATTGCGATGCCCACTTTGGCCTCGCATGGGTGTCGCAATGGCAAAACATTTTTGCGACACCATTTTGGTGTCGCAATTTTCCCTAGCAAATGACCTTTTTTCTTGTAGTGAGAAGACGTATAGGCTGGAACTCGAAGGAAAACACAATCACATGGTCTGTCTCACAACACCAACATCATATCCTTAAATACATCGGGTGTTTGATATACGCCATTGAAGAGCAGACATACATTTAAAGATAACTTAAAAGAATGGCCCACGTTAGGAGATTCAAGCATGACACAAGCCTTAAACCGTAACATGTCTTGGAAAAGTACGCTCTGAGGTAAAGTGACAGTTAGGAATTCTCCAGAAGCTCGATGCTTGAAGTACGTAGGCACTTCATCACCTGGAAAGATCACAGGCTTGAAGCATGATCGTAGGATGAGTTCTCGTGCATCATCATCCAATCTGAAGCACTTTCGGAAGTCGAAAGATTCATTTGCGCTTCCAGCTTCAACATCCAAATCATGCTTCTCAAGTGTAGATATCTCTCGAAAGTCATGAGTCTTTTCAATGTTCCCATACAATGGTATCCCAGGTAAATAACTTTCCATTGTTGTCTCTTCACTGGCATCAGTCAATGCCGTGATGACACCTCCATAGTCAGAAAAGTCTGCTATCTTAAGACTTGTCAGTCTGAAAATGTTTGGGGATATGCTTCTCAACCTTTTGCAACCACTCATCTTTAGTATCGTGAGTCTCGAGAAATTATGAATGAAACTGGGAACTCCTTCAATGGCAGTGTCATGTAGATAAAGCTTTTTAATACTACTTGAAATCTTAGGGAAAATATGCAATTTGGAGCTATTAGGCTTTGTAGCCTTCGATCTTTGGTTTTCTTGTCTTGCAGTATACTTAGGATGTGACTAACTTGGTGTTCTTTTGTATGTTGTTTGCAGAATATAAAAACATAGTAAGAGACACAAAGGATTAATGAGTTCCCAAGATCAAAATCGATCTTGGTATATCTCACCGGATATATCCGGAAACAAGTTCCAACACTTAGAATTTCCCAACTCTTACACACTCCCCTTACAAGAAAAGAGAACCCGAAAACACTCATTTGGATCCTATGTTCTACCCGAGAAGATTCTTGCCTCACTTCCTCTCAAAACATGGTTCACTCACCCACAAGGTAGGATTCCTTACATATCTTCCTTTTAACCTTTAGAATGTGTGACCAAGTCCACTCATTTCCATGTTGAGCCTCTCCTCTTAGTGTACTAAACTCCTGTCAGCAATCTTTCTTTTGGCATTGATGTTAACACCTAAGACCAGTCCAAAAGCATTTGTTAGACTTCACCCTTTCTCATAAGAAACTTGTCTTTCCTTATAGGGCCACAAAAGAAACAAAGAGAATAGTGATACAGACTGGTGGGCTGCACCTTGATCAGAACCAGAACATGGCCCATTAGCCCACACACTCAAGACCCAATCGATCCAATAAACTCCACCTTGATTAGAGCCTTAAGAAATAGCCCAACACTTTTCTCTTCCCCCGATGGAGAAATGATTCACCTTTCTCCTCACATGCGAATTTTCCTTCCCGTCGCATGCAAATCGCCTCCGGTCCAGATGTCGACTGGAGTAGCACCTCAGAATCCTCAGATGCTTCAGCGCTTCTTCAGTTCCGATCTTCAACACCTGGATCAGACCCTCCTCAGCCACTTCTCGGATGAGGTGATAGCGCGTCTGAATATGTTTCGTCCTCTCGTGGAACATACAGTTCTTCACCAGGAAGATCGCACTTTGGGAGTCGTTGTATCCTCTGTCATTTTTCCTGATGATCGACGGTCTCGAGCTGTGCAATCTGGAACTCTCTTTTTAAATTCCCAATATTTAGGTGGATGTCCTTTATGTTCCCGATTTCACCTACACACTTATCTTTTTTTCCAAGCTTCTAAAGGAAACGGGTGGTATTGCCATTTTTACTGATACACTTTGTGTTTTACAGGACCGTTTCACGAGGACCCTGATTGGAGCAGGTGAAGAGAGGGAGGGCGTGTATTATTTCAATGGTGTTTCTGTTGCTCAGGTTCCATATTCTGCACATGCGGTTTTGTCTCCTTCGGAACTTTGGCACCGTCATCTTGGACATCCTCATTCTGCTATTTTTTCTAATTTACCAGGTTTTGAATTTACCAAAGATGTTTCTAAACACATCTCTCACTGTGATACCTGTTTTCGAGCAAAAAAACACGTGATGTTTTTACTGAGAGTTTTAATAAAGCCTCTGCACCATTTGCTTTAATCCAATATGATGTATGGGATCCTTACCGTACACCTTCTTCTTGCGGTGCTGCTTATTTTCTCACCATTGTTGATGATTACTCATGTGCAGTATGGATCTACTTACTACTTGAAAAATTGGAAGTTGTGGGTCTTCTTAAAAACTTATTTGCTATGAGTAAGACATTGTTTCAGAAACTCGGTCCAATCTATTCGCACTGACAACGGCAGTGAGTTCATGGTTCTCTCTTCATTTTTTTTGCGAGCACGGTATTCTTCATCAAACCTTCTCCGTTGACACTCCTCAACAGAATGGTCATGTAGAACGCAAGCAGTGTCATCTCCTGAATGTTGCTCGTGCATGTTTAATCCAAGCGAATCTCCCAATTGATTTTTGGGGAAAGAGTGTCTTACTAGTTGCTCATCTCATGAATCACATCCCTACTCCGGTTCTCAACGGCAAGACTCCCTACGAGATGTTTCATGGTACACCTCCATCTTATCATTCTCTCCGCATCTTTGGTTGTCTTTGTTATGCTCATCGTCGTGCCCGTGATAAAGACAAATGTGGTGCTCGGAGTCGAAAATGTCTCTTTGTTGGATACCCCTATGGCAAAAAGGGCTGGCGTTTGTTTAATCTCGAACACAATGAGTTTTTCATTAGTCGGACGTCGTGTTTGTAGAAACTGAATTCTCGGGCTATTCTACATCTCTCATTTCTCATGCGGTTGACATTAACTTGGCTTCTTTCTTCGATGCACCGTCATCCCTTATCCCAGTTTCTTCTCCTCCTCCATCAGCTTCCGCTCTTCCGATTCTTGTCTTACCCGCATATCATGTGGCGCCAGTCACATCCCCTATGGTATCTAGTCCATCTTCGCCTGTTTGTGATTCATCTTTCAGTAGTATCTCTGCTACGTCTCCTGCGTCCTCTCCTGGTATTTCGAAAATTCTAGGTTGTGGATGACGTACGAAAACACCCTCTGTTTTACTTAGAGAATATGTCTTGCCTCGTGCTTAACAATTAATACACTCTCCTTCTATCACTTCATCTTCTTCTTCAGATCCTTTTCTCTCGGTTCCAGTTAATTCCCTATACCATATGTCTGATTATCTCTCTGAAGAATGCTTCTCTCTTGGCCATAAAGTGTTCCTTGCAGCGGTCCTTACACATGTGGAACCCTCTTCTTACAACCAAGTTGTTCATGACGAGGTTTGGAAAGCTTCAATGCAAGATGAGATCAAAGCGCTGGAGGATAATCACACATGGCAAATCACCACTTTACCTTCTGGAAAACGGGCCTTCGGCAGCAAATGGGTATTCAAACTCAAGTATCACTCTGATGGTCGTCTTGCTCGACACAAATCTTGTCTTGTGGCCCTCGGAAATCGACAAACAGAAGGGTTAGACTATACAGATATGTTTGCACCCGTTGCAAAACCTACCACAGTTCATCTCATGCTTCAACTTGCTTCTACTAAAAAATGGGAGGTCCACCAGATGGATGTCCATAACACTTTCCTTCATGGCGATTTAAAAGAAGAAGTCTACATGCAGCTTCCTCTCGGTCTTCACACATCAGATCCATCTGCTGTCTATCTCCTCAAGAAGTCTCTCTATGGTCTTAAACAGACTTCTCGTTGTTGGTTTGCTAAACTCCGCAGTGCCCTACTCACCTATGGCTATGTTCAAAGCAAAGTTGACTATTCGCTCATCTCCTATACTCGCGGTACGGTTTGTCTTCACATATTTATCTACGTGGATGATTTTATTGTTGCCGGGAATGATCTCTCTACTATTCACAAGTTCAAGAACTACTTGCATTGTTTTTTCACATGAAAGATTTGGGGAAGCTAAAATACTTTCTCGGCATTGAGGTTGCTCGAAATTCTTTGGGTATTTTTCTCTCTCAACGCAAATACGCTCTTGATATCATTGATGAAACTAGTCTACTGGGTTACAAGCCTGTCTCTGTTCCCACCGAGCTGAATCACAAACTTTCTCTAGTTCTGAAGCCCCAATATCTAATTCTGAAGCCTATCGACGCTTGATTGGTCGTTTGATTTATCTTACTTTCACTCGGCATGAACTTTGCTATATCGTCCAGGTTTTGTCCCAGTTCATGCATTGCCCTCTTCACGAGCATCGGCATGCTGCTCTCCGCGTTGTTCGTTATTTGAAAGGGTGTTCTGGTTGGGGTATTCTTCTCTGTGCTGACTCTTCTCTCCAAGTTAGGGCATTTTGTGATTCTGACTAAGCTGCATGTCCCCTTTCTCGACGGTCTCTCTCTACATACATCATTCTGCTCGGATCCTCTCCAACTTCCTGGAAGACGAAGAAACTACTTACTGTCTCTATGTCTTCTGCTGAAGCTGAGTACTGCTCCATGTCATTTACTCTCCGTGAGTTGAAATGGGTCAAACAGCTTCTCGCGTCGTTCGGTATCACGCATTCAGCGCCCATGACGCTATATTGTGACACTAAATCCGCTTTGCATATCGCTTCTAACCCCGTTTTCACAAACGGACTAAACATGTGGAGCTTGATTGTCATCTTGTACGTGATGCTATCAACGACGGTATTCTACACACAGTTCATATCTCCACCAAAGAACAACCGGCGGATCTCCTTACTAAAACTTTGTCTTCTACTACTTTTACTTATCTTCTGTTCAACTTGGGGATTCAAGATGTTTCCCCGCCAACTTGCGGGAAGGTAAAGGCAATATAACGTAGACGTATTTGTTATTAAGTTTACGTAATGTTAATGTTGTTAACGTTAATATTAATTTATTATACCATTAAGTTGTCATTTACTTGTATGTAACATTTTTTTTTATTAAGTTCACCTCCTTGTATAAATACTTTACACATGTGATGAATAAACAACAACAATTTTATGTTATTTTAGGATCGAGTAGACATTCCAGAAAATTTAAAAATCAGATTGAATTCCTTTCGAACAGATGATCTTATTGGACGGAACTACTATAGTGATGGCCATTATACGGTGAAGTCTGGTTATCAGTTGATATTAATTTGCAGGTTTGGATATTGGATATAGCTCCAAAGCTTAAACACATTTTTTGGCGAATGTTATCTTCTGCTTTTTGCAATTCGAACTAATCTACTTCATCGGAACATTGTCACGGATGCACAATGTCGGCGCTGCTGTCAAACAAATGAATCCTTGGATCATTTGTTCTTCTTGTGCCCGTTTTCTCAAGCGGTTTGGAGAAGTGTTAATTTGCCGTATGCTATTAACTCTTCCTTAAACATTGAAGACTGTATTCGATTGTTTCTCACGGCATATATTGACGTTCGACTATCTAAGTATCATAAACTTCTCCCTTTCTGGACTCTTAGGGGAATTTGGAAGAATCGAAATATGCTTGTGTACAACAGAAAACAGGGGTTTGGAGAGAGGTTGTTCGTGAAATTGCTAGGGATACTCCAGAATGGATTGCGTCTGTGGAGTTTCTTATATATTTTTATAAGGCTTTATAAAACGTTTTACAAAATTTTATAAGACTTTCTACGACATTTATAAAAATTTATAAAGCTTTATAAAACATAAAATTTTATAAGATTTTATAAGACATTTTAGAAGATTTTATAAAACACATTAAAAATTGTATAAATACTATATTTATAAATTATCTTATAAAATCTTATAGATAATATATTTATAATTTAATTTTAAAAAATCTAATAAATAAATCAATTTTAAAAAATAAATGTACTATAAAATTATAATCTTGTTTATAAAACTATATAAAATCAAAATATTAAAAATAATGTGCATTACTTAAAACCATATGATTTTTATAACATTTTATAATCTTTATAAAAAAAATTTATAAGATTTTGTAAACTGTATTTTTATAAATTTTTATAATATAACTTATAAATATATTATCTATAAAGTTTTATAAGATCTTTTATAAAAATTTATAAATGTGAAAACCAAATTTTGAGATAAGAAAAATAAAATTTGGAGGAATAAATATTTTTGCAAGAAATTATTTTTTTGGGTAAAAGGTATTAGTAAAAGATAATATTTTTTGAAAAATAATAATTAAAGAGTATTTTTGTCATTTGTAAAATAATGTAGGGCATTATCTAAAAATATCCAAAGAATCTAAGTAGTGTTAAAAGTATGCTTTTTCAGGGGTATTTTTATCATTGTCTCTATATTTAATGAAAATAAAGAGTTTTTGTTGTAAATTTGACGTGGTACCTGAGTTGTTTCACATTCCCACAGCTTCTCAAGCTTACTATCTCTTATTTGGAGTTCAACTAGAAACTCAGCTTTAGAAGTAGCATAGTTTTTAGAGAGTACGATGATTGAAATCTTCGCTTCACGAATCGCCGAAAAAAGAGCATGCCCGAATGAGTGACTTCTCTCTATCTCATGGTCTCTGAACGTAATGATCGATTTTCTGTCGAGGTCCTTGAGAAGATGGCTGAGGAACGATGTGCGGACATCTTCACCTCTCACGCTCGGGAAAACGTCGTGACTCCGGATGACACAAGAAGAAGCAGCCATGGGAAACGCTGGAGAGGATTAGAGACGAAGATTCTCTCATTAAGTACTACTGAAATCATAATCTCATACGAATAATCTAATTTTATTTTTACAAACAATAAAAACAATCTAGGTTATACACGTCCTATAGCCACATATTTTTATTTTTTTTTAGTTTTTCAAATTGGTGTTAATATTTTAAAATATTTTTTTTCAAAACGGTTTAAATTTATGTTGAATGTTAATTGATTAATAAATACTATTTAAACCATAACTTTATTTTTGAATATTAGATAAATTCAAATTATATTTTTAGCATATATTTAATAAGAAATCAAAATAAATCTCACTTTTGAGACTTTTTCTATTTCATTGGCCTTTGGGAGACGATTTTCATGTCTGAGATCTAAAAAAAACTAAATCCAGTTTTCTCCGATCTCGTTGGTGTGTTTGGTGACGGCGCGTTGTGGCTATCTTAGCATCGCCGCCAGTCACCCTTAGCTTCCTCCGCTAATGTTTCTAAGAAGGCTAGATCAACGACGGTAATTGAGACCTCTTTCCGGTGAGTTCTCTCTGTCTCCTCTCTTCTGTAGTGTTCTTTCTCGGCGACGATAATGATTAGATTGTTGTTATGGTTCTCATTGGATGGGTGAAGGAGCAATCGACTCAGTTGATTGAAAGGTCTTTGTTTGAGATGCCATCTCCGTGAATCCGAGTTGTTTTGTCAGAGAACCATTGTCGGAAGGTGTTTGTCGGTGAGTTTCTCCTTTCTATTCCGGTTGTTTCTGCCTCTTAGCTAGTGTCGCTGTAGGCTTTTGTTTGTGTAGATCTCGATTAATCTTTGATAAGTTCTAGAACAGGTCTTGTGTTTTAGGCTTTGTTATCTACTACCTAAGTTTGTCATTGTGTTCTCTTCGGTTTTGATCAGTTTATGTGCTCTTTTGGGTACAATTTCTCCGACTTCAGGATATGGATCACTCCTTTTTTGTACTCTATCGTCCTGATCAAGGCTTTGCATATCGTTGAGATCTATTGTAGTGTCTTTTGGTCGACAATGATTCGGCCTTGCCCCGAGAGTCTGTGTTTTCTATTCTCGTCCATCTCTGCCATTAGTTTGTCTCGGTCTCGCGTTCATGGTTTCTTTAGCAGCTGTGAACAGATCTGGTTTTTGGATTCACTATCACCAATTTAGCAGTTCTTTCTTCATATGTAAGGTATTCATATTCGCTATAGGAGGCTCATTCATCATTTTGGGTTTCTTGCAGGTTTTAGTAGTTTGATCTCCGTGTTAGTGTTAGTCGATGTTAAGGCTTTATTTTTCAAGTTTCCTACTATAGTCCTTTCAAAGTTTATAGTCTAGTTTCCTTAATCTGAGCTTTTATCTCCGGAAAATTTGTTTTCGACTAGCTCATGTATCAAAAACTGTATCCCATCTGGATTTACATAACTATTTCTTATGATATAAAGTTGTTTTAAAAAAAATCAATTATTAAAATTAAGAAATATTCCAAAAAAATAAATGATTAAAATTAAACAATAGGTTAGTTTCTAAATCTACTGAAATACAAATGAAAGTGTAACCAACAATTAGTACCATGGTACCAACACGAGACCTGTACAGCAACTCCATGTCCAGGATTACTCTCCCTTTATAGATTATATAAGTCAAAGGAATTATTTTTTGCTTAAAGGGATTCAGTCATCAAGATCAAGGTTGTACCACTACACACTATTAGAGATTCACTTCTCAAGTATATATTGTTATCAGTTTTTTTTTCTTTAAAAAAGAACAAATATTGCTGTAAGATACATGTCCATCTGAACCTGAATGGAACGAATTTCAATTTATTTAAATCGTTTACGTAATTTTAAAACTACCGAATATATAAATCATTTACATAAAAGCTACCGAATATAATAAAAATGGTAAAGAGTAGCAAGGACAATAAGGTTATTTCCTCCGAGAAAAAAAAACATATACGTCTAAATGTACTCTACTAACCTCTTTCAAAAACTGTCGAAATCTCAAGCTTACCTCTTACAATTCACAAAACAAAATGATATAAAAAACAGAGCAACAATCGAGAGAAATCAGAAAATCCAAACAAGAAGAGACAATGTTACTTTATCTAGATACTTTCGGCTTCCATACTTTTGGTACAACCGTACATTGATATGACATTGACCCGAGCTAAGAACTGTAATATGCCTGCATTTGAAGGTCCAACTCATCAGAATTCTCTAGGTTTCTAATACAGTAGCTGAACAAAAACGCGGTTTTGCTTTGTTGGGTATTAAATTGGTATGCTTCTCAAAAACTGTGATGTAACCCCAATGAGACGATTACAAATCATATTTTGCAGAGTGATTCTTTGGTAATGGAGGCAGGAGTTGTCACCTGTAGGTTACTCCATCCTCGTATGCAAACTCTGCTTTTTGTTTTATATTTTATAAAGGAAGCGAGAAGAAACAAATTGCTATACAATGACTTCATCACTCGGCTTCGGCTCCTTCTTTGAAGTGTTGTGCAAAGTAGTCATCTAGCTGTCCCCAGTTTGGGATGTCGGATTGATTGGTACTGTCGGATGGTAATGACCGGATGCATTTAAGAATAAGCTCAACGTGAACCTTCAGCCTGATTAAGACGCAATGAATGTTTGTTACAGAAGCTAAGTTGGTTTAATTATTTTGAAGGACATAAAGTTACCTTTTCTTTGCCTCTGGAGAGCTTATCTCCAAGTTAGTAAGCGTTTGAGAGGTTTGTGTGTGGATAATCAGAATCACCTGCCTACATGAATCATATAAATATAAATGAATAAGGAAATATAAGTGACTTCGTCACTTCAGAACCTGAAATATCATTTTTTGCCTTTAACATTTATAAGAAAGACAGTGATTTGCTTGTGCTATGCCCCAGAGTGAGTTCTGTAATTGGTCAGATAGTTTGTTTATTCCCTACCATACAATAGGTAAATTCTATTCGAAATAAAAATCGTGCAGCCTAAATGTCTATGCTATGAAAGCTGCATATATGGCTCACCTGAAGATTGCTTGAACATCCGCTTCATGCAATGTTTCGGAGAGGACACGGTGAAGGTAGCCAACTTCCTGTTAGACTAAATGCATATTAGAGCTTTGACTATTATTTTATAGAATCAGTGAATAAGACTAATTTACCCTTGTGAGTGGCCACGCAAACTCTTTAGTTTGTTTATTGCTGTCTGGCGGTCTATTCCAGCCCTCAACAACTTTAGGCAACCCATGAAGATGCGCTAATAGTCTTTCTCTCATTATTTGAACCAGTTTTGTGTATATTTCATCTCGATGAATCCTATAATCCTGAAAATTGGCGAGATGCTGAAGTTAATGGAAACAGGCATCAAGACCGCCACCTAGTAATTATAATGATTTCTTTTTCAACTACTTATCAGGTGTGCAACAACCTTAAGACCTGTAAAGAGTAAAGAGACAAAAGCCAGAAGGCAGAGAAAGAAACATACTTGAGCAACTTTATCAATCTCTACTGACAACAGTGGCTTTCTCGTCTCAGGAACTTTTGAAAACAGAATTCTTCTGCTTTCTTAGACCACAAAAAAAAAGTGTTATGCAGGGACCCACTACATGAAAAATAAGTTAGGACGATCCAAACAAAATCATTGGGAAGCTGTACAATTAAGAGACTAAGAATAGCATTTTAGGATTAAACAATTTTAGAAATGAACAAATCTCGCAACAACTACATTAACCATCATAAGCAAATGAAGGTGAGTCAGGAAATGCTTCGATACACAATGGTGTACGACACTTCTAAATGAGTATTAATCAGCTGAATTCATTTGACTGCAACTGTTAGAAAAGACAAAGAAAAAATAACACCTACCAGGAATAATAGTGTAGGTGAAGTCAATCACTTGACTTGCAAGTGCCAAGTGTTTCGCCTTTATGGACTTCAAACCAGATACCTATAGCATGAAGATGGGCATTCAAAAGGTCAATAGTACTGTAAGTTACATCTGTTCTGCGTGAAGAGAAATTAAATCTCTTTCTGTCAGAAAATTGATTTGCAAAATACCAGGTGAGGTGATTCTAACTGATTAAGATTTACACGTTTATGGTTAGAGAACTTAAACTCGCTAATCTGCAATGAAAACTACAATTTTCTCCATTCAAATTATATTCATACCTGCATCGCACCTGCACCCAGAACAAGTTGGCAAGTCCTAGTGTTGAAAAATCTCAACACTTCAACAACACGAAGAACAATTTCCGAGGACAAAGCTGGCAAAGAATTGTTCATATCGACATACTCTGACAACGTTTTCAGCAGTATTAGCCCACTGCAGATATAGAAGAAGTTGAATCAGTATTACTCAAATTTTCAGCCGGGACAGCAGATAAACATTAAGCAATCTAAACATAGCAAATACTACAAATAGTTAGAGCATATTTCCCATCTCAGACATGCAACACAACAAAAGTCTTATCTGGTGACTGGGGAAATATTCCATAAACAACAATTCAAATTACAAGAGAAAATGCATGAATAACAACATTAAAATGTGTAACGAGAATACTAACCAGTTTACCATGTGGTAACCAACCCCTTGGTAGAAAAGGCTTGATTTTCTGGGCGCCTTCTGATTACTTTGATTATTAGGAGCTGAAGAGACACCAGCCTTGCTTCTTTCAGAAGACTCAGACATGACAGTGGATTTCACAGGTTTCTCATTTTGCAGTTCAGTATTCTGATCTCCAGTTCCTGAAGTGAGAGACCCATTGAGAGGGAGCTTACTGTGGTACGTTTGAGTATCAGCATCATCAACTTTCCCAGAAATCAACTCCTGGGATGCAAAAATAGAACTGATTATGGATTGGAATTCTTCGGGAACATCCATCTCATCCCATGTTTCTTGATCAAGCACAGCTTTCAGTTTTGTCATCTACAGAAAATCAATATACAAATTAAATTCACGACCAGAACTCTTAGTAATAAAATGGTAAAAAATTACAGCATATGCATTTATGGGATGAAGTCAATAGTACGTTATGAAAGTAGGTTTAACCTTTCTGCTACAAAAAGTATAGATCAGATAGCTTGGAATATTGCTCTTGGTATAACTTTTTTCACGCAGCTTATTCTTTTATAGACCATGAACCTAAACAAAGGTGTAGATGTACTTGCTGTAAAACCTATACACATATACACAGAGACTAACCCGAGCTTCATGCTGGGAATCTACAAAGGCCTTGGCTTGTGATTGCAGTGTCCCACGAATACTAGATCCCAACCGTCCACCAATCTGTCAAATTCAGTGCAAATTTCATGCAAGAATAAGTGATGCAATATCTTATCTCTTTTATGAAGAAAAGTTTGCAAGAGATACCTTCTCCGTAATTGTAATAAACTCTTGGGTCAGATCATAAATGCTCATGAACTCCTGCAATTTCAATTTTGGATGAAGGAGAGCACGAACTCCTAGTAGCTTAGCCCACCTACCATGAGTAACCTCACAAGCCGCAAAGACAGCTTCTGTGTTTTCTCTCAAGACATCGGCCCTTATAAATAATAAAAGTAGCCTAATTAAGTTCCAAGCATAGAAGAAAGGCTTGTGTCACGGACTACTGCTAAAAATTGGAAGAAAGCATGAAAAAAAGTATTACAAAACCTGAAGTTTCTTGACATGTTCATCAAGCTTGATGCGTCACTTGATTTTCTCTGCAACGGAAGGGCCTTTGAGGTAGCCTTACCCAATGGAGAAGACACAAATGACCCGCCTTGGAAACCTGTTTCTTGGGCTGTTTCGGCCGCTACAGCACCAACAGCAATTGCAGCCGCAACTGAATCAGCTGCATAATGTCCATCAACATTGCAGAGGATCCATTCAATTGCCTTTTTCACTTCTGAAGCCCTGACTAAATGTGCCTGCATTCACTAAATGTAATGAAATCATATTACACCTTAATCAAACATCTAACTGCTTCAGAGGGCGGAAGGTTCCAAACCTCTTTAAGGTAGATGTATCACAACCAATATAAAAAATACAGCCAAAGAATTAACATAAATCAAACATCTATGTATCATCCTATAATCCTTGTTCAAATACTTAAAACTTCCATAATTGATGCATATATTACCTGAACAATCCTAAATATGGCAGTTAAGAGATTAACAAATGCTTCAGATGACAGAGACCTCAACTTGCTCGCAAGAGATAAGCCACCACCTGTAAACACAATAGGAGTAAGCATGGTTTCTGGAGAGACAATGCCACCAAAGTAGAATACATTATTTACGAGAAGGATAAGAAAATCTCTATAATCCTTCAAATAAGTTATCAGCCAGCATTCATCATCATTTAAGCAATTTACATCTAATTTACTTCCCAGCTGGGTCTCAGATCTGACTAGACATTAGAAGAAAACAAGCAAATGGGAATATACAGTTATATTGATAAGAGCATTTCCTAAAACAAGAATCCAATATCGGCATTATTGTGTTCAACCATGTATTCATGACTTAAGTCACATGACAAACTTTATACATAGTAATAACAATCAAAATCTCACCATCGACATCAACTGAGCGCTCCCCATGTGAAAAATCAGATTCGAGCGATTTTGCAACAAGAACTGGAAGCAGTTCAGCCACTGCGTTCTTGATTGCGTTTTTCATTTCAGATGTGAGTGCATCACGATACATTCTCAAAATTGAGGGGAACTTTGCCTAAGGAAAGAAGTTCAAAGAACAACACATGAGATACAGAAACTAAACACTCAATGAGCACTTTGAACCAATAATAAAAACCATATACAGCATAAACGAAGAGATTAAAACAATCAACCATTGTCAATTTCAGTGGTACAACATACAGTAAAAAAATCAGGTAGGTCACTCACTGTTCTTAACAATCCAATAACTAGAGGAAGAAGCCGGTCACATAAGGTAGTGTTATCCTCTTCTTCTAGCTTAACCTGCAAAGATTTAAGCCAAAAATTTAGAGTCATGCTGTACATTGATCCAGTTCTTTTTCTGATTAATATACACCTTCTCACAGTTTCAGATTTTCTATTCAGTTTTTAAACCAACAATCATGCTCCACATAGTAAAAAGGAGGCTCCATATTCATTGAAGATATGTATTTGTATTGGATGACACTTACTTCATCAACAGTCTCATTAGTAGAAATGGATCCTCGTATTTTTGCTCCAGATAAAATCAGCACATCTATCTCCCCAGTATCATGTATTGAGATACGCATAAATTCTGATGTGAGAATACTACAAAAAAAAAAAAAAAAAAGGGCATCAAACACTACACACTCGACCAATTAAACAAATAAAAAAAGAGGAACCAGGACAGTTAGATATAGGAGGGGAACTACTAAATCTTTCCAAAATAGCACTACCAAGAAAATAAATATACTAATTGCCTTGTACAATGTTCTACACCTTTGAAGGTAACTAAATATGAATGCCACTTCCAAGCATTGAAGACATAAGCAAATTTTAAATATTACAAACAACAACTAATCATAACAACAATACTTAGCCCGCAAGTCATTACAGCATAAAAGACCCAAGTTTAGAGGTGAGATAAAGAGTTCAAAACTTATGATTGATTAGCCGTAGGATACTATAAGCCTGGAGGCATTCATAATCCAGAAGGTAAAACACTTTACGTCTCAACAAATGCCCCAAGCACAGAAACATGAAAGAATTAATTTTACACTAAGAAATAGTGACCTTTACAGATTATAGGGAGACTATCTGCTATGAATAAACTAGAGCTCCAAAAGGATGTCACAGAAAGAAGAAGAGAAAAACAGGCTGCAAAACCCTGCAAAGATTTTTCAAGTTGACTGCCTTCACTATCTGGGAAATCTAAAGAGGTTCAAGAACAAAAATCAAAACATAGTGACTAGATCACATTTTCACCTTTTCTCTACAAGATAGAACTCAAAATTACTTGATTGCTTTGGTAAGGTACTTGGAAGTTGGCACAGTAAACATGAAACCTGACTAAATCTCATTGTGTTCCCAATCAATCTATCCTTAAAAAGCATTACCGCCAGACTGAATACAGCCTATTTTAGTCAGTTATCATAACCTGAAAAGAGACGCACCTGTTTATAGAATCTATTGAATTTGTGACATGATCCCGAAGATGACGGAAGCAATGTAGACCAGTCAGCTCATCCCCAGCCTAAAAATGATGGAAAACCAGTAGAGCTTCTTAAGAAAGAGCACTCTAATCATCTAAATGTAACCAACATCAATTACAGATGAGCTTACCAACAAGTTCTGAAGATCGTCAGTTATATCCAAAGCTCCAGCACAATCTGCGGACGCAACAAGCTGAACAATAAAGAATCAAACTTCCATCAAGAAAAAAGAGGAAGTACACAAAAATAGCTAACTTGACACTACTCTTAAACGAATCAGTAAATTTTCTTTTTACCAATTTGAGTGCAGAGAGAGCTTGGTTAACATACAAAATAAGTCTCAATTTACGTTGCAGCTCCAACATATTCATCCTAGTTGAGCTCAGCTCTTGAATTTGTCGAGCTGAATCTACCAAATTCCTGTCCAGGAGCCGAATAGTCTCTTTCAACTCGCGGATCCTACTACAACCCTCAACAATCTTTACATTCAGATCCTGTAACTGCCCCTGGGCCTCAAAAAACGAATCCGACCTCACAGATATCTCCTTCACTAGATGCAGCTCCACCACATCAAGATACTGTGACAGTTTCTCTTGAAGCGCTAGATTCTCCGTCAGACTCGAGAAAGGGCAAGCAGAACGAAATGTAGCTCCATCTTCAAGAGCAAAATCCTCCTTAAAGTAGAGAGAAGGAACCTCACGCAAGCACGCGGCTAAACCCGATACGTGGCTCTCTTCATCAAACCCAGAGCTCTCTTCCCTAGTATGTTTCCTAATATCCTCAAACCTACCATGAGACTCAGAGATCGATGAAACGTAGCCATGGAAATCGGATCTGGTAAGCTCCGAACCTGGTAGCTTCGTTGAAGCAACAGGCGCGAACTCAGATGGAGCTACAAACGTTGATGAAGACCACCAACCAACCCAAGAAGCATCGGAACCATAAACACCAGACTTGCCTCCATGTGGATTGTTAAGGATTGACGAGAGACTCTGACTACTTGCATCCGAGATCGATTTGGTTAATGATGAATGAGAAGGAGACTGAGACGAAGACGGTGAGGATGACGAAGAACGGCCAAGATCTAAGCTCGATCGGTTCGAATTGCCAATGGACCTTCCCATTAGGGAAGGCTGCGAATCCATAAGACCTTCACGAAAACAAAATCATGAACAAAATGCGGAGAAAAGTCACAAAAGTTGATCTGGGGAAGAAAAATCTCAGAGAAATCAAACTTTGAAAATCAGAAGGGTGTTAGAGGATTTGAAGAGTGTGAATCGAATCCAAACGAATTGTGTGTTGAGACAACGAATGGTGAGAGTTGGATCTGAAGAGAAGGAAAGAACAGAGGGAGTTGTGGAGGACTGAGGAAAGCCCTCTCTGGGTCGAGACTCGGTGAGATGGTTCGATAGGTTGTGGTGACCAGTGCGGACTTTCACTACGGAGGTTCAATCGACGGTGGGTTAAGTATCCACGTCATTTACAAGACTTTTTTTTGTCTAACAATAGAATTGAGAACATATATTTTACATTTTAGAACTTTTTTCAATTTACTATAAATTTAAAACAGAACTACGGTTATTTGGAAAACAAAAGTTATTTATAAATACAAACGATTACCTTTCTTTTACATATTTTACGTATAATTACAGTTTAAAACATTTTATTCGTTTATAGTTCAAATAATAGTCATTTATTATTATCACCAATTCAACTTATTATTAATGTTCATTTTGTTTGAAAACCTTTTTTACCAATTGCCTTCTTTAAACATTCGTTTTCAAATAGCTTTTGTTTCAAGGTTTAGTTTTTCCTTTCTAAAATGTCTTTTCAATTTACCAGTTAAAGACCTTATAGATAAATCCAAATGATTGTTTGAAATAATTGTTTCAACATGGCTTTTGGGCGAGGAAAGTCGATGGATTTATATGTACCCAATGACTACCTTTATCGGGAGATGCATCTCTAGTATATATTTGTGATGTTTTTTGGGTCGGGTATACCTTTGAAATGTTTGTAAAACTTTTATGAATAAAGTTTAGTTGATATCAAAAACCAAAAAGAACAAAAATAATAAAATAAACATATTATTTGCAAACAACCTTTTATTTGGTAGCAATCGGACATACTATGTTTCCTAGCTATAATATACATGTATTGATGGTTCTCTCTCTACTATTATATCATTTCTCTCGTTGTAAATTTATGATGAGTGCCGAAAACAGGTGGCCCAGTGGTATAGTCACTTTACAAATCCTCAAGGCACCAGAGATCGAACCCCCTACTTACAGTAGTATGAGGGGATTTAAAAGCCAGTAGGCTAGTTGACAAAAAAAAAAATTATGATGAGTAAAATATTAATCTTTAAACAACTTTCACTTGACGGTTTGTTTTTAGATCACTAGGGGATTGACCGGGCTACGTCCGGTTTTTGGTTTAGAAACATTTATGTGTAGTTTATTTGTTGGATAATTTGTCAAATTTTGTGATTTGTGTTGTATTTTTGGAATGAAAGGTATGTGAATCAGAAATGGACAATTTTATTATTATTTGGAATGGTAAAATTAAAGATATGTTGTCCTACATATTGGACAATTTTTATTTGCGTTAAGCCAACTTATTATGCAATCATGGTGGTAGATGTGGTTGCACGCTAGATTATTAATGGCATCTCGTCATTTAAATGTTTGAAGGCAAATAGTGCATTTTTCAGTTATGAGTTATAGTTATGAAGCAGACTTCAATCAAGATTCTGGTCTGGTTTTTTTATTATTTAAAGATCAAAAATACATGTGTGAAATTATTTGAAGACCATACTTATAATATTATCTGAAGAACAATTTAAGAATATATCTTTTATGAAGTAGGATTTATTTATAAAATTATGTCACTGAAATATCCAAATTGCATAAGATGTTATTCTTTTCGAATAATTAGATCGATAAGATACAATAACCTCAAATCCTTTTATAGTTTGTCTAAATTAAGAGAAAGGGAACAAATTCTAGATATCATAATTATTAGTTGGATTAACTAAACGAAAAAATGACATGCATATAAGATATTCAACCCAATTATTTTGGATAGTATAAAAATAAAAATAAAAAGTAATTATGGACATTCAAAAATGGTGAATATGTATAGTTTCAATAGAAGATTAAACAACTTCATCACTGTAAATCAACCAACGTGTAATATGGACATTCAAAGGTCTTTCGACTTCGAATAACGAAGATTAAGTTACATACTATATAGTCCTTGCTCCATAAATATATTTAAAATGTAAAACAAAACCTTTATTTTCAAAGATTTGTTTTAACAAAATCGAAATGGACTTAGTTAATAAAAAGAGATGAAGAATTGAACGAAAAAGAAGGTTCAGTTTCAGGTAATTAGAGGGTTTTGATATATGAATGACAAAATCTAGATATATAATAAACGGTTAAATTTTAGTATTTTTTCCAAATATATAATAACTAAATTATGCTATATAAGTTAATTGATTATATAATATATTATGAAAATTGTTTATTCTAAAGAAATTTTATTTTAAAGAAACCTATTTAACTTTTTTCTTTGACTCGGTTCATATTCAATTTAGGTTTTCAAATATGTAAAAAAAAAAAAAAAAAAATATAGTTCATCTTACCTTACAATAAATTCTTTTTGTTTCATGCAATCTCTTTATCAACACATTATCTACACATTGGATTAATGAAGCCATTTGCAGGTTTGTGTCATGATAGATTCAATAAACTTTGGATGACTTTATTAACGTATGCGTATTTAACAAAACACAACATTTGGATAGTAATGAATATTGAGTGGAAGTAATTTTATAGAAAGGTGATCTTGTAGTAGTGCAACGTTAAACAAAAAAAAAGGGAAATAAGATGGAACTTGTGAATAGTATGGAGGGACATGAAATTGACAAAAGTTGTAACATTGAGAATGGTTTTAAATTAAATCAAAGAAACAACTTGTAATGTGAGGTGAATAAGCTGGTTTAGTTGTCTAGATGGGGGCACTTCTCGTTCTTCACGTCTTCATCGGATATTTCGTTTGGATGTGTGTTTCGAGCCTTGGAAAGAATTGCACAGTCAGCAAATATGGGGTTGTTTATTTCGGACGCTTCGTCGTTCAAGCCAACGTCGTTCGAAATAATACGGGAGACAGTGAAAGTTTGACGTGAAGCTAGGAAGTTGTACATTGACACTTTGATATGGAATTTGCAAGTTTGGCCAATAATGTGTTTTAAACTTTCAGGAGTTTTAGTTTTTAGTGCTTAATTGTTATCATCTCCCTGGGTAAAAGGTAACAAAATTTGGTTATTACTTGTATGGAAGGTGTATGCGTGTTTTTGAGGTGCAAGGTGAATATACCTCGATGAATGCGTTCATAATTTCAGAAGCTTTCCGTCCTGCAAAGTTTGCCCCTTCACGATCAAAAATCACAAATGTTGTTGTCTCTTTGTTGTGGTCACGGACCCTTACTTCAAAGCGGTACCTACACATCTATTTGGATACAATTTTTTGTTGTTTAGTTTGTGTTTGTGTTGGACATGTCCTTTTCAAATGAAAGCATAGTGTGCAAACCTGATGAGGCCGACATTGTTGTATTTTAGACACGTGTTGCAGTAGAATGAGGTAAGGTTGATTTTCCATATAATGA
This sequence comes from Lepidium sativum, assembly GCA_023374145.1. Classification (NCBI taxonomy): domain Eukaryota; kingdom Viridiplantae; phylum Streptophyta; class Magnoliopsida; order Brassicales; family Brassicaceae; genus Lepidium; species Lepidium sativum. The sequence goes on from JAKUCM010001784.1 coordinate 68,561, forward strand.
TGGTTCTGAGCTCATGGATTGGATTTACAAAAGTGAAATATATTTTTCACTAGACGGAACAGTGAACGAATTTAAGGTCCGATTAGCATCGATGTATCTCATAGGCATCCGAATTTTATGACTTAGAGGTTCGGAGTTTACCCATTTTGGCCTGATTATGTAATCGCCATATCATCACAGTTTGGAGGAAAACATCATGATGCTTTATTGGAATTATTGAGCGTTAAACAAGAGGGAAACTCTGGAAAGATTTGAGTGTGCTCATACGATGGTGATATTACTCCACTTCACTCACTTAGCATATTTCTTTCAAATATGAATCCACAATTGGCTTTTCACACTCGCTAATTCCATATGCCTGATGTTGCCCATGCTGCTAACATTCTCGACTTCATGAGCTTTATCTCCAGAATTCGCCAAACAAAGTTTCCAGAGCTCCCTTTAGTTCCTCCAACCAAATTAATCCACCTCTGTTACCTACACCCACAAATCAAAGACATAGTACGAATAAAGCAACTTTTATTCCCAAAAATCCACACAATAAGTATGCTAAAAAATATTCATTTGCTGAGATGGATGAGCGCAAAGCAAAGAAATTATGTATGTATTGTGATGAAGTCTATACTCATGGGCATCAAAACAAGCATAAACGATCCAAATTCTACTTTATGGAAGTGGAAAAAGGTGAATTACAGCATGAGAAGAAAGAAGGTTTAATGAGTCCAGAAGAACTTACAGATGCTGAAAATGCAAATAATTCCAGCATTGACTTGTCACGCTTTGAATGGGAACTCTACTTATGAAACGATGTGGTTCACATGAAAGTATGGTAAGCAAAATATATATTTGCTCATTGATCCTGGAAGTACTCATAACTTTCTAGTTTATAAAGTGGCCTGCAAACTTGGTTGTAAGTTGGAAAAGACTATTCATATGAGAGTACATACTGCTAATGGCCCCGTCACTACTAGTTATAGATGCAGTGAATTTAAATGGAGAGCTCAAGGTTATGCCCTCGTCAATGAGACATATATTCTGAATCTAGATTTCAATGACTTCGACTTTGTTCTCGGAACGCAGTGGTTGGTTTCTCTTGGTACTGTTGCTTGGAATTTTAAACAGTTGAGATGAAATTTAAGCTTGACAGATTGAAGCACGTGTTAAGGGGTTCTCCTCCTCCTAGTAATAAAGTTGTTAAGGGATCAAGTTTACACCATATATTGCTAGAAGAACCACCTGCAATGATGGTTAAATTTAAAGACATAGTGGAAGGTGATTCAATATCAACAAAGCAAGAGTTGACAGCTTCACTACTTCATCTTTCTACTAATGAGTCTACAAACCCCACAGATTCGAGGTTATTGTTGGTGTTAGCAACATTTGAGGTTACCAGATTTTGAGAAAGAGTTTCTGGTGGAAATGATGCGTTAAATACAGGACTTTGGGCTATGCTTATGCAATATAACCATCCATTAAGCTTCATTAGCCGAGTATTAGGGCCACGACATCAGGCCCTTTTGGTCAATGAGAAAGATCTGCTCGCTGTTGTTCATGCAGTTCAAACCTGGAATGCATATCTGGCAAATCGACCTTTTATAATTAAATCATATCAACGGAGCCTCAAATTTCTCACTGAACAGAACATTTCGGCCCCATTTCAACATTTTGTGGTTGTCGAAACTCATGGATTACATATGAGATACAATATCGCTAAGGGAAAGAACTTAGTCGTTGATGCTTTATCTCAGATTTCTGGTTCGCAACTCTCACATATTGTTTTACCTCTGGCACATCAAGGGTTCTATAACTTTTTGCAGCTGTTATGGTCCACAAATATTCATCTCCAAAAGATTATCAATGATTTGGAAAAGGATCCGAATTCACATTCATCTTTTTCCTTTGCTAATAAGGAGTTACGACGAAAAGGAAAGTTAGTGGTGGAGAATGATAAAGAAACCAAAATGCATATATTGACATGGTTGCATGATTCTGTAGTTGGAGGCCATTCTGGTCGTGATGCTACTACTCATCGAGTTAAAAGCCTTTTCTATTAGCCTAACATGCGAATAGACATTCAAAATTATGTTCACCATTGTGCAGTGTGTCAGTTGAACAAGTACGATCCAGCTGCAAAACCCGGTTTGCACCAACTATTGCCAATACACGATGGTGTTTAGGAATCAGTATGTCTAGATTTTATCGAATGACTACCTCCTTCCTCGGGCAAGCATTGTATCTTGGTCGTCATTGATGACTGAGTAAGAACTCACATATTCTGGCTTTATCACATCCTTATACAGTAGATGTGGCTCAGTTATACATGGATTTTGTGTTCCGTTTACATGGATTATCAAAGAAGATAATCAGTGATAGAGATCCTACTATCTTGAGCGATGTTTGGCATGAAATTTTTAGGGTACAAGACATTGGTCTGAAGAATTCAATAGCCTATCATCCACGACCAGATGGACAAACTATTATTTTATTACTTTAAAGTTGATCCTATTTTTTTTTTTTCAACATTGGGCCACAAATGGCCGATCCATTAGCTAAGTTCTTGCAAATGCAAGCGGGGAGAACTCGATCCCAGGATGTGCAAGTGCGCATGTCTCTTGTTGACTTACCACCTGCTACTACCCTAAATGCCACTTGCAGTTGATCCTACTTTAAAATCAAAATATAAGATTTATTCTTTTAAAATTTTGGATAACTATTATTTTATTTTATTCTTTCCAGATATTTTTCTGTAACTTAACTTTATATGAAAATATCTCCAATATGTTTTATGAAATCTTAATTGATTCTCTAAAATAAAGTAAAGGAAAAGAAGCCAAAGAACCCTATTCTATCACCAACCAAACACTTTCTTCCTGGTGAAGTGATTTTCATGCAAGTTACTGCAACTGTTTTTCATATTTATGTTCTAAATTTGACACGTTTTCTATACCCAAAAGTTTCATTAGTTTAAAGTTCTATAAACACGAAAGGTAAACAAAATATAAACTCCAAAAATAGAAGAAGGTATCGCCAATGTTAAAGACGAATGATCTTACTTATATATGTCATTTTTGACAAGGATGTAAGCTTTCTCACAAGTTTGAACTACCACGGAGTTGGGCTTTATGTTAAGCTATTTGGGCCTAGTAAATATTTGGGTCAGAAATTGTAGTTATATTTTTCAAATAGCCTGATCTGGTTAGTGATTATTCGGCTCTGATATGAAAAAGACAACTTCCCTCGGGACAAAAAAAAGCGTTAGTACATCCATTTATGTGTTCAGAACTTAGGTAATTATGGATTGTTTTTGTTTATCTTTTATGTAAGTTATGTATCTTTCAGTGACCTAAAATTAACTATACCTAAATCCTATTCTAATATTAGACTTCTTTTTATGATTTCTTTTTTGAATTGTATCTATGTCAAATTAACAAGTTTGAAATTAAATTGAAAGAAACAACTAATGGGCACAAAAGTTAGTAAGAGAGTAACAGTGGACATTTACATGAAAATTAATTAATTTTGTAACAGTTAAATGTTATTATTAGAATATGGACCTACTCCTTAGAGCTAGGAGCTAGTGATTAATTTTAGCACATTAATGTTGCCACTCTGCTATACGGAAATAACTATGCAACAACATTAATTCTATTAACTTTTATTTTTGCTATATTGCTTTGCCACATTAATTTAGTTTAACTTAACAAGATCAAGGTAAAATATACATATATACATATATGCTTACCAAAGTTTTAGCTCACTCACTCTGCATTTATTTGTATCTTGCAAACAATTCAACAAATTTCAAAACAATCATTGCTTGTTTTTGAACCAAAAGCTTCAGAAATTCAGTTCCAAACTAATTTGAAAATAGATGTAATAGTCACACAAACTTAACAGATTTAAGTGATACGTTGACCACTAAATTTAGCATCAAGATCATAATTGGTATTATCATGTATTATAATAATCAACTTTTTAACTAAATGTTGTAGTTAAGATTGTAAATTGATTGAATTTGTGAGGTCAATATAATTTACCTACAAAAATTCTTAATCAATGTAAAATAAATTAGAACAACAAATTAAATGAAACGAAGAATATCAACTTACCAAAATTTTGACTTACTTACACTGCATTTATTTTTATATACAATCATTGCAAACAATTCAACAATATTAAAACAATCATTGCACATTTTTTGAACTAAAACTTTCTAAACCAGTTTAAATTTAATTTTAAAATAGATGCAATAGTCAAACAAACCTATCACATTTAATACAAAAACATTGAGATTTTGACATGTTTTCTTATACGTATAAAAGTAAATTTATAATTAATTTCGATCGTTAAGCTTGATATTGCACAACTGAGAGCATACAATATTGGGAGTCTTTCAACTCTATTTGCCTTTAGCCCCGATTTGCGTATGACTTTTTTCTCCGTCAGGTCACTCCAAAGAATTTTGAACTGCCCAAACTCTAAAGAACAACAACGTACCGAACTACAACAAAATTTGCTTCGACAAGTGGAAAATGAGTTCCTCCCGCGGTATAACTACATAGTAGCGGATCTTCAATATAAAAAATTAGGAAACCCACAAATATCATAAGGCCTCCACCAATAAAAAAGAGTGCCACTTTGCAGAAGTTACCAAAACCCTATAATTTGAATATATGTTAGATCGTAGTATGTGCGAGATTTCTGAACTCTAATCCGACAAACAACATAATAGGTATTTTTAGTATGATAAACCTATTTTTAATCAATTGAACCAGAACAAAGATGATTCCGGCCAATAAACTCTTTACCACACTAAAAATTATTTCATCTTCTTGTCTTCAGAACGTTGCAGCTTCCACAAACAATGTCGTTTTATAGAGGAAGTAGTTTTAACTCTCTCACTCTACATTTATTACAAACAATTCAACAATTTTGAAAACAAACATTGCATATTTTTTGAACCAGAACTTTGTAACCAGTTCCAATCTAATTTTGAAATGGACGAAATAGTCACACAAACTTTACATATTGATATGAAAACATTCAACAAAATCTAGTCAAAGTTTGACATCTCTCTC